>JAPMOQ010054956.1:89395-151162 GCA_026543055.1 Argiope trifasciata
TTTTTTATTTATATTGTTCTGCTTAAATTTAGTCAATATCTTATTTATGTCTCTAAAACTTGACTAAATATTCTAATATTCGCGACTAAATATTCTAACTAAAAAACTACATATCTAAAAAACTATATAACAAAATATTCTAATATTCTAAATAACTATATAACTAAATATTCTAACTATAAATAATCTAATATTCTAAATAAATATATAACTAAATATTTTAACTATAAATAATCTAATATTCTAAATAAATATATAACTAAATATTCTAACTATAAATATTCTAATAAAAACTAAATATTCGATAGATCAAATCGATAGATATGAAATCCATTTAATTTAGTAGTTTGAAACGTGATTTATTTTGTGTTTTGTATTTCACTTCGTATTGTGTAACTTTCTTTATAGAGTAAAATCCCATACCATTATAGTACCATTTATGATTCAGCCATTATGCAACTACCATTTTTGCAACAGCCTATCCTGTCTTCAAAATGCACTTTGTCTTTCACGTTATTGCAACTATCCTTTCTAATCCTACATGTAATCCATATTACTGATTCGCCGTCCCACCCGAAGGCATATGGAAATTAATGCTGAATGACCGGATCGCCGCTACAGCAACACTGAAGGAACTGTGGTCGATCGATAAAAGCCATCACCGGCCACGGTACAACCCTTCCCGAATAAAGTATGTCCCGTCATCGATGGGAGGAACCAAATCCCTCAGCTTTATTGGCGAGATCCAACCGCAAAGCCGGAAGCATCACATTCTCAATCACCAGGTGCCCCCAGAGGGTCTGACCCTCACATGCAAAGTGTGTGAATAGTAAACAAAATATATTTTTACACAAATAGAGCATTTTGATTTTAAAAAAATAGAAAATATTTGAAATATTTTATATTAATAAAATTTATTGGAAAATACTGTTTCGAATAAGAAAATGTGGCATAGCTACTAAAAATATAAATTTTTTGATTCAGTAGTATTTTTTGGTAGTTTTACTGAAAGGTATTAAAATCTTCCTCCTCTTTTAATTTAGAGGAAAATGAGAATTTAAGAAAAAAGGGCAATTCTCTCTTTCCACTCAACTAATTTTATATGATTAAATTAGTTAAGGTGTACATACTTGTACGTACAAGTATACTTACCGTGTACGTACGGTAAGGTAAAATTTCGAAACTCATTCAAAATATCGAATATTTTTTATTGCGTCAAAAGGTTCTCTCATCCTTTAGCTTTCAGACGATACCAAGATGTTGTCAATATTCGAAATATTTCTCGAAATATAAGGATTTTTCCTATTGGGTTCTAATAATAAATAGTATAGTATAATACTAATAATAAATAGTCTAGTTTCTAGTTTCGTCTTTTTAAAATTCATTTTATAAAGAATGATAATTTTCCACTATGTTGCTTCATTCAAACAATAAATTCAACCAGAAATTAACCAAATAGAATTATTTATATATCAAAATAAACTGTATAAAACTGTGGATGTTTTGGATCTCAATAAAGTTTCTGTTTGTATAAATAAATTTTTAATAGCTATTTAAGAGTTAAAATCATAGAAAAAATCTCGCTTTTTCTATGCATCGTTGACGCAAAATTTGTTTAAAAATCTATTTATTTTTGTAACATAATTGAGGCAGACAAAATGGAGACGAATATGCATAATTTTCATAATTTATCCCTCCCAGTATTTATTTTTATTTTCTCTTACAAGTAGTATAGGAAGCCGGCTTCTTGGCATAGGGATAACGTATCTTTCCCGCCATCTGGCGAGGTTGTTCTTGTGTGTTCTTTCTGTGAGGCGTGTGAATGTGCCCCCATGTAAAAAGGGGTTGTGCAAGCGAATGAGAATCTTCATATGAGCTAGAAGTCAGATTTCTGCCTTGGGGTGCTCAGATGTTTTTACCATTAGAAGCTACTACTCTCCCTTTCCGTGGAAACACTGACACGATATCATCATCTAATGAGCCGACACTTTCTATTTCAGGAATATTTTCTTATTTTGATTCAAATGGAAATTCATCGTATACTTGATTTATAAATGAAATCGATGTAATTTCATACTGAATTATAATCGTTATGAATAGTTTAGTTTGTTTTTTGCTTACAACAATCAAAATTCAATAAATCGAAACGTATGGCACTCTGGCAAAGCAGTGAAGGTATCCGACTACGTAAAAAACACTGGTATTCGGCCACATTGGAGATTTTTTTTAAAAAGTGTTATTTCTTGTAATTTAGACTTCTCTCTTTACAAAACGTTGTTTTGTTTTTTACGTTTGTTTTTTCTTAGAAAAGGATCTAACCTATTATATTGAGGAATTTTAACAAAATTTATTTTTCAGCTAAAATGTGTTTTTAACTTCAATTTTAATTTTAATAAAAATTATCCACCATTAACATATCCCAAAACTTATAGAGGTATTTACATAAATTTTTTTAGCATGCCTGTTAGATAGTATAGGCAATGAAATGAACTAAAAGTTTTATTGTTGGTGAAATACTTTTCTGTTATAAGTGTTTTTAGAAAAATTAAGTTGCAAATTTATGGAAAAAATGCATATATACGTATATTTTTACCCTTAAATTCTTTGCATCTCAAAATGTTTCTTAGATTCTGGTACATTTTATTCATCACTATATTCGATAACTTGTGTAAAAAGAAAAATAGGATTGTAGCATTACCATTTTGTGTAGAATGTTTCGGTTAAATTTCACTAAAATTTACCAAAAATTTTCCTATTTCTAAAAATATATTCTCAAATAATGTTTTTATATTTATATTGTTTATAATTGATAATACGTTTAAAAACCTCAAGTAATTTTTAAAACATAAAAAAAATTCAAAATTTTTCCTTCAAATGTAATCGGTTACCTGAAGCAATTAACAGTAAACAAACATCAGTTATTTGATCAATAAGTATTAACATCTTATTGAAATGAGATTAAACAATTGACTAGTAAAATTTCAATCGTGAAATATTTTATGTATGCTTCGATACCTGGATGAGATAACGTACTGTTGGTACCAATCATTTTAATAGGAAGTTAATACATAATAAATATTTAATGCGTAATAAAATATGACTTTCAAAAATTAAAAATGAATATATATATATATATATATATATATATATATATATATAATATAATTTTTTATCAATTCAAATCACAGAACACTCCTTGTATTAACTAAATATATTTTGATGATTACCTGGTTCGTCTGAATTCTCAATTATGTTAATTTCAATTGAATCGTTTGTAAATTAATCAATCTTAAGTATTTCTTAGGTTATTATTAAATTTTATATGTTAATAGTCTTGTAACTTTTTTTTTGCTGGTGTTTTATACAGTTACGCACATTGAGCAATACCCCATTATAATCTCCAAAATCTTGATTAAATTTAACTTAAGGTATCCGACTACGTTAAAAAAACTGGTTATAGATCACATAGGTGATTTTCTTTTTTAAATTATTATTTCTTGTAGTTCAAACTTTCCTCTTTCCAAACCAGTTTATTTTTTCTAGGAAAAGGAAAACCTGATCTATCATTCAGGGTCGCATATTTTTCATCTAAAATTTGTCTTTACTTTCAATTTTCTCAAAACTTTAATTTTGATAAAAATTATCCACCATTAAAATGATATCTCAAAAACTAACAGAAATATTTACCCAAAAATTTCAGCATGTATTTTAAATAATACGGGCAAAATTTTTATTGTTGGTGAAATACTTTTTCCTCTATAAGCATTTTTAGAAAAATTAAGTATTTTACCTATAATTTGTTTGCATCTCAAATTTTTTCTTAGATTTTGGCTCATTTCATTCATTATCATATTCTATAACTTGCGTACAAAGAAAAATAGGATTTCTGTATTACAGTTTTGTGTAATTAACCGTTTTGATTAAATTTTAATAAAATTTACTGCACATTTCCTATTTCACAAAATATATTTTTAAATAAATTTAAGCCTCGATTTATAGTATTTTGTATTATAATTGACAATACATCAACAAACAATAATTTTAAATAGTTTTTAAAAAATCCAATTTTTAAATTTTTTTCTCCTTTGACCGTAGTCGGATACCTTAAACTCCAAGCAAAATTTTAAACAACTTAACCAGAGGTGCGCATTCCTATTCTCCAAGGTATGTAAGTACCAAAATATCTAACCCTAGGCCAAACTTTCTGTACAGTATAGCATTACAAACACACGCAAGAATACACTAACTCACAAATGCATACACACATTTTTATTATTAGGAGAGATAAATATTGCGATAAAATATTTTTAAATGTTATTACTACCTTTTGAAACTTAAATGTGCATGATTTTTTAATAAATACGTTATTTATTATATTAATCAATAATGATTATAAATCATATAATTAATTGGAGTGAGTTTTTATTATTATTTTTATAAACACAGACACTATACATAAAACATTCTGTAATCGCTTGTTGCTTATATCTGGACTTCCAATTTTGCTATTGAGAGAGCATATCATATTCTATATTTTAATTTAAATATTTATCAAGTATTTCAAATGCATTGAATTTTAAATGGAGAATTTTGGAAAAGGTAAATTTGCATTTTCTGGATACAAGTCTATGCTATTTTTAATATTTTATCTACATATGTTAGCTCACAGGAAAGAACCGCTTGAATTTCGAATTCTATTTCAGATGATGTTCTTACAGTTGTACTGTTGCCAATACACAAGAGGAAGTTTCCATTTCAATTTCGTATCGCTAGTTTCTTCAGGTTGAGCCACGATATTTCCCATTGTATAATATTTTACCAAGAAATGTATCATTCATTGCCTAATCTTTTGTGAGGAGCAGAAGACGTGATTGATATAGGAAATCGTGCGTGATCCTATCTATGGCAGCAAGAAATCTCAGAAATATTACTTTCATGGGACATCAAGTAATTTCTAGAGTTTCAAATGTAGGATAAATCATATTTATTCGAAGCTTAGAAAATCTTTAGTTCTTTTCTACTGTACTTACCAGACAATTTTCAATACAAAATAATCAGCTTCGAATAGAGAAAAAAGGACTGCAATCACATTAAAAATTAAAAATTTTATAATTTGTCGTTGAAAAATTCTTACAAAAATTTTAAAAAATTATCTACTAATTGTAGATATAAAAAGTACTAAATTTAATTACATTGCCAGTAGTTACTAACAGATGAACACATTAAAAAAATGAAGATATTTTTTTAAAAAAATGGGCGATCGCAAATGTTAAGTTATCATGTGCAAATATTATTGTTTTTAAGTCATTATTTATCTTAAGTAATTTAAGTCATTAATCGATTTGAAACAATAATACTGGGACTTCTCTATCGTTCTCTATCTTCCCTCTCTATTTTTAATTTTTCTAGCTGGCAGACAAAGTTTTGGAACTCGACAAACAAAAACCCATCCTTTTTCTAAATATCGACGCATGCCTAATCTGATAGTCTCGTGATTGTTTCAAACCTGTTTAAACTGGATAATGTCTTAAATTGATTAAGGCAATATGTAAGAATTCAGAGAATGTATAATTTGGAAATCAAGTTGTAACTATCGTATATTGGCAATAAATAGTCAAATATAACAGCCTTCTGCATAATTTTCTAATAACCCAAAGAACGAAAAATAAAGGTCTCAAAAGCGATAAATCGCCATTTTGTGGCCTACGAATTTAGAGATTTCAAAAACCTCAAACTAATACATCATGTTCTCGCATGATAATAATTTAAATTATCTATGATGGTTTCAATTATCAGATTAACAACAGTATTGGTATAGATATTTTATGCATGGGAATATACTTTTTAATTTATAATAAATTGAATATTTGATTAAATGCTATAGTAAAAACAG
This sequence comes from Argiope trifasciata, assembly GCA_026543055.1. Taxonomy (NCBI): domain Eukaryota; kingdom Metazoa; phylum Arthropoda; class Arachnida; order Araneae; family Araneidae; genus Argiope; species Argiope trifasciata. The sequence goes on from JAPMOQ010054956.1 coordinate 95,289, forward strand.
TATAAACTTTATTTTTTTTAGAATTTTTGTGCAAAAAAAGTTTTGTGTCTGGGTATTTCTGTGGCACAAGCTAATAAATAATTTTGTTTTTATTCTCATAAAGTATTAGGAAATAAATATATAATTCTGATTTTATTAAAAAACGAGATTTTTAAAAATAATTGCTTATGTGAGCTTAAAAAATTCACATGTATTTTATATCTGATCACAGGTTATCTATTATTGTGAAATGTTGAGTTCTTTGTTGAATTATAAAATATAATGATATTACATTTGATTTAAAATATTTAAGTGTATATATATATATATATATATATATATATATATATATATAATATTATTTTCCATGAAAAAAAAACATTGATTCATTTGTTAACAGTAAAATAAAATGAAACATTGTTCCTAAGTTTCCATTTCACTACTAAGTCAGTAAACTCACCAGATTCGATTATAATGGGCGTATGGTGAGAAACAATCCAAAAGCCTCAATAAGAAATAACGATGACTGTTATTAAACACGAAGAAACTAATACAAAGACTTCAACCATATACATCCTAGACGGACGCAGACAACACACAACATTACAACAAGCAATAGCCCACAAGAAGAAATCAGTATCAAAACCACGGCATCTTGGCCAAATAGAATTTAGCAAGATACGAAATCTTCGTAGCTTCACTCTATGATCTTTCCAAACATATGCATATCTCCATTGTATCCTCGCTTTAGCCGTATATAACTATAGACACTCTACGACGCGACTGGCTAATCCCACACTCGTTGCTGCTTCCACAGTAGATATCAAAATGTTCACCATGTTTGTCGCTAAGCTTTGAAATTACCTAAGTAGCACCCGATCGCATATTTCCATTCCCTACCTTATTTCATGAAAAATGCCGTATTTTATGAAAAATCGAGCAATATCATTGGTTCCCATCGCCACCCAATCTGTGACGAGAGTGCGAAGTCATGTTTGCTCTCTTTCAGATTCAACTTTAATTTGATGCCTCTTGCATAAACTGAATTATTGTGCATAACTAGAACTAGATTGCATAAACTGAATGAATTCGATTTAATTCTTTGCGATATTGTTATAAATATTAAATACGAATACATTGATAAATTTGTTCAGAAATTATGATATACAATCCCTACCAGCAATACGAAACAAAACTATTTCTATGTTCGTTTATAATGACGTCATACGTTCGTCACTGAGTGGGCGGTGTTGCGAACCAATGACATTGCTCGCTTTACCTCCATGCATGATATAGAGTAGGGAATGGAAATATGCCACCCGATCAGCAGCCAACAGAGTTAATCGTAAAACGGTTTTTCTAGTGATTGTAATAACCTTGCTGAAAAGCAACATTACATTTTGGTAACAATATTCATCGTCTTTGTTGCCAAAATTTAAACGAGACAAACAAATTTCTTATGATCTCAGTATTCCTCTTAGAAGGAATTTTAATTCTGATATTATTTGAATAGTAGTTGGATGTCATTTATAATTTTGTTAGTTTCAGAAATGAAATTTTGTCCATAGTAATTTAATATTACGATATTGTAATATTTTCCATTTATGAAAAATGTTACTGCAGATAACTTTAACAATACGCCATTTGAAATTAAATATGTAATAATTGTATCATAAATATGCAATTAAATTTAAATTTTTCCAATAAAAATGTTCTGATTGTTTTATATCATTGCTACAATATCAGGAAATTATTTCGCATATAATAATAATTCTATTTAAGAATTTGATTAATTTATCATCAGTGTATATAAATAAGTTATTTTTAGAAGTAAACGAATGGCATAAAACTATTCGATACTTATGAATTTATGTATATAAACTAGCTGAACAGGAATGATTTTAATAAGTACCTAACATTAGCATTTCCTAATTTTGCTTTTAAAATGAATATAGAAATTTGGGAATTGGTGAAGATAAATATTTTTCACTGCCATAACCTCTATTTGCACCATGGTAATTATTTTATAAACTTTGATTTTCATGATTAAGAAAGAATTTCAATTGCTTATGACTAGCAGTAACCGCATAGCTTAGCCCGTGGTATAGCAACCAAGAAGCCGAATTTGATTTAAACTTAAGTCTAACCTCCACCAGATATGACGTCGGCATGTTACGTAACATCGGACAAAAAATATTTATAATTTATCAAAAATACTTATAAAATAGTTTTTTATAGAACGAAGCTTTTTGGTATATGTGTTCCAGCCAAGGTTGGAATTCCTTTTTTGGGGGGCATAATGAGATTTGAATCGATGTTTAAAATGGGACAACAATAATGTAAAGTATCCCTAATACGTACCACAGCTCTTGTTATTTGCGCATGTGCAGTTTGAGGTTTTGGGCATATGCAGAATAATTAAAATCTCAATTATAAAACTCCCTTTTTATTTTGATATGACTTTAATGCACTAAAACCTTCCTTAGCAAATGCTCTACAAAATGGTATAAATATCTCCAATATCCTTTCTCGAATTTTTGTGGTTCAGATAAAAAACAGACGCTTTCAGGAAACCATTTAATACTATCTGTAGATGAACTTGGAAAAAGTTTTTTTAGAGTTAAGTTCTGGTCCGAATTTTTTTTTATTTGATCACTTCTTACAGTTAGCGTAGAAAAAATAAGAAAATTTCAACGAAGAATTTGAAATGTAGACTGAATCTAGTATTATATCGATTCATTTTTAAAAAGAAAAGAAAATGATTCCTCCTAAATAAAAATTATATGTAATTCATCTATATTTGTATTTTAGAAAGTAGAAATAAATAATGGAACAAAAAAATGACGTATTAAAAGTTGATAACCAATATCCAAAATAAAAAGATTTAATTTTGATAAAATACCTCTTCTTGTTTAGGACAAAGAACTTCATAATTATTTGAGAGTTCAAATTACGTTTATTCATTATATAAAATATCCCAAATACCTTGAATGTGGCGTCTATTCCTTAATTATTTTTAATACTGTAAATAAAAAATATGCGTAAAAAAAGAGACAAACTATTACGAAATCGATTAAAGTTTTCAGGGGATTAATCTTAAAAAAATATACAATTTAAATTTTTATTCGGAGCCTTACCCAAAAGTTCCCAATGAAAAAAAAATTCTCACCTTCTAATAAGGACCTATGCGAATTTTCAGAATTTCATCATAAAAACTCTCAAAGGTGTGGTAAAACAAATTTAGCGAAGGGTCAATCACAAATATAAATGCAAATGTTTACAGCTTTTGTGCAGATGGCGTGACGCAGCAACAAATCACAAGGAAATAAAATATACCTCATATTTTCAGTTTTAAATACAAATTTTAAAATCTATACTACCTGAAAAATACTTTAAAATTTTATATCATGAAGTACAGAATATAACTTGAAAATAGCACAGTCAATGAACTTGTAAAAAATGTAATAGTTCGTTTATTATTTCTACAAATTTTGAATACTTTTTTTACGAAATTATTATTTATTTATTTATTTTGTGTACTACCCCTAAAACACGAACACCCGATATAATTTTTGTCTTCTTCGCAAACTTATATTCTGGCATCAAAAAGTGAATCAGATGTTTAAGAAAGCTGCAAGGATTTTTTCAAATTCGGTGACAAACTTTTTATTAATCCACAATGTGTCATATTAAAAAAATTGAATGCCCTTTTTAAATAAATGTTTATTATTTACTCTCAACTTTAATATTTGCTTACCAATACTAGTTTCCATATCAAACCTTTTGTGTTCTTTAACGAGGGCATAAATTTTTAGATATAATATAATTGAAATTAAGATATGGGCATTCTCAATGGATTTAAGCAAATTATTAAAAGACGTTTTGCTTCCCGAAGAATGGAATGAATTAAAACACTTTCCAATAATATTAACAGAAATATTTGCATATGCCGGATTACATAAAAGTATAAAAGGAGAATTTTCTGGGCAAAGTTGAAAATGTGATGCTACAAAAAACCATCCAATGAAACAAATTTGCAGTGGTTCATTTGTTTCTTAACGAAGAAATTTTTTAAAAAATAAATTCAATCGTAATACAATATACTCTTTTGCGCTGATTTCTAATTTAAATATTATTTTTTTTATTTTCATTTGATTCTATTAAAGATGATGTCATTAATTTCTTCGTAAAAAGCATTTAACTTGTTATTTCTAATATCAAGTATCTTACATAGGCAAGGAATGGCAAAGTAGTGGTATGTTTGCCATTCATGGCACACGACGCAATATTTTGGGTCCGCAGCCGATCAAAACGGTTTGCATTTTACTGTTTGCAAAGTGATTTCATTTGATACACTGAATTCGTACAATTTCGATTAGTTGGAAATCGAAGAATTTGAAATGAAACTGATAGATTTCCGCTGTAGTTCAATGTGGATTCAAAAATTTATTCAAGCAAGGAAAAAGGTGGAATTGATTGAAACAGAAAGATTAACAAGCAACGTAAGTAAAAATGCCAGTGACGAAATTTTGTAAACAAAGAATTCGATGCAAACATTTAACTGTTTGAAGAAGCTAACTCATGCTATTTTAAGCATATTTTCATCTACTATGCTTACCAATCGTTACTTTCAGCGATGAATAACATCAAAAACTCGCTTAGAAACCGTTTCGCAGATGACTCCATTTCAACATGCTTTTTGATAAAAGTAACATCTTACAATCCTAATATAAGTTATTGTCGTCGAATCTGCAACAACAAATGCCGCAATAATGTTACTTTAATTTGAATTGTAAGTATAATTAAAGCATTATCTACTATATAACAAAAAAAATTCGTTCTATATAAAGAGTTTTAAGTTGTTGGTATTTATTTTTATTATCTTCCCAATAATCGACAGCCAAAATTATTGAGCGGCAAGTCTATACTTCATGCACATATTTATTCCCTTTTTCCTTTAAAATATTCTGATGGATTACTATATGACTGTTTTCAAAATGCTTTAATATATATTTTTCCCAAGTTATATAAACTACTAAAACTAAAAACAGAATGTGTGTTTACATGCGTATTAAATGTGTATTTATTAAGCCCTTTTATAAAAGTTAGCAATGAAAGATAAACCCTGCTTGAAAAATATAAGATCTTAGTATTAAATTTATTTTAACATCGGAGAGTAGCAACTCATTCCTTATTCAAAATTGACTCATTTTGGATAAACTCTCAAAATAATAACAGAAAGGAAGAAACAAACCAGACATCCTTTATGACATCATTAAACGAGAATTTAATTCAAAACGGGCGCTTAAATGTAAACAACATTCAAAGGAACTTTATGAAAATTAAATTTTAAGATCTTAATGGGATACATGAAAACACTGTAAAATACATTAAAGGTTTTCAAAATGCATTTAGATTCTAATCTTAACAGGTTGAATCTTGGTTTTGACTGATTTTAAAAGTTTACTAAATTTTTCGGAGTAAGTAATAATGCTTACCAAAATGGATTCTTGAACTATTTTGAAAGAGCACTTGGGAAAATACACACATTTTAAATTATATCTCCATATTTGTAAAATCATTTGCTTCAGAAAACAAGTTTTCATAAAACGCTTTATCTCGTTAAATTATTTTAGAAAATTTTAATTGAAAATTCTTATTAGAATCTGGTATGTCGGCAAAGTAATATTAAATTTTTATTAAATGCTAATTTTTCCCCGAAATTTATACAAATGGAAATCACTTAAGTACTTTAGACTATCAATTATATCCATTTCTGGGAAATAAGTTATATGATTCTGGTAATATATTATTTAATACATTACCATATTAATATATTTAATATATTACAATTTTGTGAATATTTATTATGTATTTGTTGACGGTGGATGTTATTACTTTTAAACCGAATTTTATCTAAAACTTTACATTTTATCGTGATAAATTGTAATCAAAGAGCTGACGGTAGGAAATTTTATTCGAAATTTGATATGTCTACAGATTTGTTGCAAAGAACCGAATGTCAAATTTCAGCCGTCTAGCTCAAAGTGTTTTTGAGTTGAGTTGAATGTCACAGACGGATGGACGAACATTTTCGAAAAATGTGTTTTTCGCATTCAGGTAGCTCTGAGCCTTGAAGATTCGCCAAAATCTTGAGCTCGAAATTGCTGACAATTGCCATACTTTCTCCATACTACTGTTTCTCTATAGTTCAAAAATATTCGGATTTTTCGGAACTACGATACAGAAATAAAATACGTAGGAATTCATAGAAGTCCATATTTAAAATAGGAAATATTTCGTCTTTTCTCCGCTTAGGTGATGCGTTTTGCTGTACTAAATCTTTTCTTTCAAACAAGAACAATGCTTTCGTGGGTGATACTGCTAAGATGATGCGTTGGCAGGGAAAAAAAATTCAGTGGGGGGAAATAAAAAGGTTATAAATCCCTAAAAGAAAATTTAGCTTGGAAACATTCTTTTCCTTTTAGAGTTTCCATGAAAGGAATCTTCTGAGTGGCAACTTTTCAAGAAGACTCCATTTCAAGAAAAATTGCTCTTTTATATAAATACTTTATTTATATAAATGTAAAAAATTATATATAATATGTATGCATGTAGAATAACTTTGTAATTTATATTCATTTTCTATATTTTACTCAATGCGCATGTAATGTTCTACATTTATATAAATAAAATATTATTATGGTCTCAATTTTTGGGGAATTTTTGGTTCACAAGGGCTCAATATTGTTGGACAATGTCTGATTCTTCACAGAAAAACCTCTCTTTTTTTTAAAACCCTGCCTGAGGGTGACCCTTGAAAACATCTTCAGGCCGGATTATTTTTCTATTTGCTGTAATTTTGATTCAATTGTATTCTTTTTTACTTAGCTTTTATTGCTAATTTATTTAGATTCGGCTGTATTTAGTAGTAGCAACATTGACAAAGATAATTTTATTTAAAGAAAATTTCTAAATTTTTTATCTTGTTCGATTCTGAAGTAATTTTTAGTTTCGGTTCCAATATTTAGTTTCTTTTAGTGTCCTAATTTAATTTAATTTCGATTTGTTTCATAACAAGATTTTAGTTCATCATGCTTTTATTTTTATTTACTTTTTGTAGGTTTTTTGTAATTTGTTGCGTTTTTAACATAATTTAGTTTCATTTTCCGAAATGATTTAATTTTTGAGGATTTCTGAAAATTAATTTTAATTATTGCTGCTTTTATGATTGATTACTTATATAATGTAGGAAGAAATAAAATAAAAACCACATTTCTGTTACACAATTAAGCTTTACCAACTGAAATAGTAAAATAAAATTGCAAGTTTTCCAATAGCGATATAACATACTGTTAGGAAGATAATAGTTTTAATCTTTTTGGCTGTTTTGCAGAGATTAATAGAATATAAATTTTGATACATCGCTTTCTGTCAAACAATATTCCACGATATTCTTACTCTATTATTTTTGTCTTTTTGGTTTTAATTTCATAGTTTTTCTACTTTTCAGTTAAGAATAAAATCAGAAAAAAGGAGATTTGCAAGGAAAAATTTACTAAAATTAGTACATCTTTCTATTTCCCAACGTATATCAATGTCGTTTATTATAACTGCTTTGATGAATGAACGATAGATTGTGTAAAATTTTATATCATATATAGGTATTATTTACATGAGCGATATATTTAGGAATTTTACCTATCAGAACTTTCGCATTTTATTTGCATTTAAACGCATTTTTTGCAAACATTTTCTGCCAAGTGAAAACACATTCGATATAATTTTCGGTTGTAAAGCTCGAATTTGAAGAGCGCAATTTTTAACGTATTGTCTTTATCATTCAATAATTTAAAAGGATTTATAGAAAATTAATTCCTGAGCCCAAAATATGGGAAATAGAAGGCCAGATTTGGGAAAAGAAGCTATAAAATTACAGGTAAAGAATTGGAGGTCTTAGAATGCCAGAATTTTGTTGAATGCAAGGACAATGAAGAAAAAAAAAAGCTCATGTAACTTATCAGAAATTAAGAGAATTGTTAAAAAAATTAGCAAGGAATATCTCATTTACCAATGAAGATTGGTTCGAATGCAGAAAAAGTTGGATCTTTTAAGTAGTTACGTCGTCCATTAACTATGTAAAAATTCCCAACTGTTAAAAAATTAATAATTGTACCGCATCATTCGTTAAGTTTTCTTAAAACAATTCTTCAACTAACATTTCTATCATTTTATTATAAAATAGTTGTGGTACTTTTCCAGTATACAGGCCTAAATATCGCCAAGCTAACTTTTTGGCAACAGCACACAATCGCATTTTGGCGCAGGCGACAAAATGGCCGTGACTTTCTTAAAAAATGTAGCGGCAAAAGGTTACAGTCGGTGATAGTCCGTTTGGCGATGGTTGCATCATTACTGCCGACTTTTCGCCTGCGCCGGTAGAATGGAAAAGTACCATATTTGTTTGTTTTAATTATATATTCTTCTTTAATTTCAAATATACTGAACGGATTTTTTTTCACAGAAACTTAACTTGGCGGAGGGTTTCGTAGTGACCTTGTGGTAAGGCTTGACTTAGAAGCTGCAGAATTCTAAGTTCGAAACCCGATTCCGTACATAATGCATGATATGTGTTGGTTTGTTGAGCATACACTTTAATTTCTTAGATCAAATGTTTTTACATTAGTGTAAAAGTTAATTACTTTCCATTAGTTTTGAGAGGTGAGCAGTGGGAAGCTTAATATTTAATATGTTTTTTTATTCGCAGATCATTCTTCAATATAGCCATTTATTTTAGTAAATATCCTATACAATTATGAATCTCCAGATTTAATAGTTTATTATCATAATTTATTTATTTAATTTTTTGTTATCAGACAAACGAACAAAGTTGCGAGATTTTGAATCTTTTTTTTAAATTCACATATTTACATTCAGGATAAACAATAAACCCATGTACTAATTTTTTCGGGGGTATCAATAGACAACACATGTAATTATGAATGCAGTAAAGAAAAATTTTGTGAATAACAATCTTAAAGAAATCAAAATAACAACGCTTACTGTCTGTGTGAAGTTATCGTTAAAGTGCCAATGCGCCAAGTTGGCTGACACTCATTCTAGGGTTGTTCCATTTTTTTAACTGTTCGGATCAGGACCCGGCAGAACGGGATTTGAACTAGGACGCGATGCATACCGTTGGTAGCGGGGTGACTCCATGCCCCTTCTCATAGTAATAAACCGCATAGTATAGAAGCATCGTTTCATCATTTTAGTTACACCGCAATTCCTTTGTTTATTTCAATTAGTTACGCCGAAAAGTTATAGTTCATTTCTCATCATCAAGTGTAGAGCCGTTATCGGCGTACACTACATGTTTGAACAGATAAACTTTTGAGGAAGTTGGGTTCAGGCTTTATGTGGTTGGTATTACTCGAAAGCTTCCTTTTCATTCAAATTGGCTATATTTGAATGAATTATTCAAATATAGATAATATATTTGAATGAATTATATTTGAATTTTGGAGTAATTAATATGTATGATACTTATGTTGCATACTTCTATATGAAAGGAAGTTATTTAGAAATGTAATAAACTTATAATACTTCTTCTTCTTGCATACAGCCGACTACCCCGCCGCTACTGAAAGTAGCAGTATCGACAGGATTTGTTGTGGTCGACTGCTGAATAAGTATTGTCCAACCTTACATTGGCCGATCAGTCAAACTATCAGTCCTTTCGGGGTAGTAAATAGCTGTCTTTCTTCCCAGCTGCACACTATCAAACAGTTGGAATGAAACTATTAATCTTTAACAACATATCCTTCAGGGTTTTGAGATGACCTGGTACCATCAGTACTGTACTTAAATCATTATTGGCTATCTTCGGGTCCTTCCTTAACTCTGAGATCTCCATACATTCCATTAAATAGTGGAAAACCGTACCAATTTCTCCACAAATGCATTTATTTTCCTGGGTTCTTCCAAATACACTTATAACACTGCCATTTCTTTCAAACATAGTTATTCATTGCTTTTTTATTGTGTTTAAAATTATCTGTATTAATTATTTATGATCCATCATAATTTTAGTTAAAAATATCACTTCAGGGAATAATAGACGAACTCTATATTCAGTTTTTAATTGGTTTTTTTCATAAACTTTTATTTCAATAAGAAACATTAGAATTATTCACAAATTTTCTATTCATTATTGATTTCCGCAATGAGATTTTCATAACTGGAACAATCAAGCAATACATCTGACTACTATTTCGAAGGTTGTATTTACTACTATGTACAGAGCACTATACACCTAATATTTCTATCTACATTATAAATATTTTTTTCTCAGTCTTCTAAAAATATTTTCAAATGAAATTAAAAACAGATGAGAAATTTATTATTCCAAAAATAGAAAGTAAATCGTTTGCTAAAATAAGCAGAAAGAAATGACATTTCATTTTCACTGCCAATATTTTGGAAAGAAAAAGAAAAGAGGAAAAAACATTCTTTTCAAAATTACTTCAGCAGTGTGTGTACTTTTCCACTTCATTTTAATTTCTTCCGGCACTAAATTGGAAAATTGTGTGCTTCGTTTTTAAAATAAAAAAGGTTCTGACTTAGTGAAATCGTGAGCCACTTTGTGCGTGTTGTTAAGAACGCAGGATATTTTATGATTAGTTCTCTGCCAGTTAAATTTGAAAGTCAGGTAAGTGGTTATTTTTTAGATGTTTTTTTTTAGCAATTGAAAATACTCTGTATGTATAGTCAGGCAGAAATTACTGGAATATTCTTCAGAAAAAAGAAAATATAAAAACGAAATTTCGTTTTTTAGAGTAGGAATTAAGAAAAAAATTAAATTCTGGATTGTACGTTTTCTGATAAAAGAAGAATAGCTAAATGAAAGCTACATTCATACACATTATCACGTAAATGTATAACATGGTTATATTTCCTCTTTTTACAAGAGTTCAAATGAAAAGGTACAAAATGAAATTTTGGATATGAAAGAAGACTTTATTTAAAGTATAAGATCTCATTGATTAAAAAGTTGAAGGATTCCTGTGGCCATGATGAGATGCAGTCCTTCACGGCATCCTTGAGTTCGCCGTCCATGTTCCACGCCTTGTTGAATTCCTTGAGCACAGGGAAGCCCTTAACAATACGGCGAGACACTCCGAAGACTACTTAGTTCTTTCAAGAACAAAATACTAGTTCAAGGAGGGTGTGTGGTGCCAAGTTCAAGTGGAATAGTTCCACCATCCGCACTTAGTCCAGGCATGTGTCCCTGCGATTTTCATGCTTTTGATTCCCTAAGAAAATCTGAATGGGAAGAACTTCAACTCGGACGTTGTGAAGGACTGAATATTGTCACAGCAACATGACTTTTGGGGAAAAGGAAATATTCGCCTCGTTAATCAATGGTACCATGTGTTTAGGTACATCTTGTACACTTTAAATAAAACATTCCTTTAAACTTAGAGTCGGTTCGTACCTTCTTATTTGAGTATCCCTTGTATTTAATTTCGAATGAAAAGTTCTATAGTAAACAAATGACGATAGGAATTACAATTTTTAGTTAGTTAATTAATTTAGTAATTTTGATTAATTTACATCGGTAAAAGCCATAAATTACATCTGTGAAACACGTTTACATCTGTAATGCTATAATTAAGAGTTTTATAGTTCTTTATCTAATTGCTCATTTTTTTTAAATACGTTTATTTTATAGAACAAACGCTTTTCGCCGAGAACTCAATGCAAACAGTTATATTTATTAAATACTATTTCTTTTTAAAACACAAAATTGTATTAAGGAATAAAACAAGAGAAGAAATTGCTTATAGAAAATATGGTTTAACTGCACAAACTTTTGATTTTTTTTCCATGCGTCTCAAATTTGAGTTTCAAAGTTTTAATTGTCTGTAATCGATGTAGACCAATAAAATTCATCACGCCCCCGCAGAATTTCAAATTTGACCATTATCTATGGAAACCATTTCAAATTCTCTTCTTTTATGCATAAAAGAGCTGACCATGTTGCCATTTTTTGTCTTTGTCTTCCTAAGTACAATAAAGAATGATCAGCTAAATATTCTCTTCCTTAATTACATTTATTATTATGTACATATACAAATTTTATTTTATTTTATTACATAACCCATGATAACAATACATGTTGCAATGCATTTGGGATTTCCATAACTCCATGCCAGGTGCCTTCTGTGGTTAGTTTCAAGGGGAAGGAGCTTAAATTTATAGACGATAAGAGATTTTTCAACAACACGATCTTAAAAAACGACAATTACATGTTTTTCGACAAGACGGTTGAAAAAAATTATTGTAACAAGTTCGACAATAACAGGTTCTTCGACAGGTTGAAAAAACTTTAGTGGCAGATTTTTCAAATAGACGGTCGAAAAAACTACAATAACGGGTTTTTCAACAAGACGGTCAACAAACAAACAAATAAACTGTAATATTTTTTTCAACAAGACGGTCGAAATGAAATAGAACAGTAAATAGTTGAATAGTTGATTGTCAATAATACATCTGTGCAATCATTATAATTAAACATAATTAGAAAGAATTTAGAGATTCAGTTAAAATGTCCCCATATAATGTAAGTACTATATATATAATATAATACTAACACATGGGGGAACAAATTTTATATATTATGCATATGTTATCATAAATTGTTAATTTACGTATGTAGCCCATGGTTAATCCCCACATATGTAAGAACAATACACACACGCACGCACACATATAATAAACATTGCAATCGGTCAGTCGATTTTTGTTATAAATAATAATTACAATTAAAAAAAAATTCTTATTTCAACCATAACATATACATATAAAAGCATCCAAAATACAAATTAATTGAATTATCAGTAATTTTATATAAGAAGATTATTTAATGCGTTTTGAATAACATCATATATTTTACTATTTTTAAAAAATTATCTTGAAGCAAGACCAAAGCACTCGAAAGTAATCAGATATATATATTCAGCATGCAAATTAGTTAGAACTCGTTTTAATTAACTTTTTGATTCACAATATCTCTAATAGTCTTTTTGGTTTTAAAAACAAATAAAAGCAAATATATTATAAACTTCAAAGTTAAATGACTAAATTATCAATTTCTTTAGGAAAATAACATGACGATGACTCGCAACTCATTTTATTTATTTTTTCTGTTCTATTTTTGTATGCATTTCGATTGATAGTCACGTGACTCTTTTGTTACCATCAATCGAAAAATGTTCAATACCGAAAAGAGAATATAGCTTTACCATTCAATCGAAATGTAATGCGATCTAAATGTCCGCAATTAGAGAACGTGCCAGCGTTAATTCAAATCGATTGCAACACGATATATATTTCAGTGTCATGTTATTCCAGTCCATTTGAACTGAGACACAAATCAACACTCAGTTTCGAGCATTCGAAATTTAATGGAAGTGTAATGATGAATGATTGGAGGATTTCCTTTGGTTTCTAGTTTAGCCAATTAGAATTAGCCGTCGCGTGTCTCTTAGAATTAGCGATTTCGATTACAATTAATTGTAACATATCGAAACAATTATTGTGGAAGTGAGGAGAACCCAATAGTTTTGAAGTTATTCACAGTTACAGAAATTGAAATTTCAGGAAACAGTCTAAAATGTTCCAATTAAGTAGAATAAATTTATATTTCAATTATTTTTCAAGACATTTATGTGGATTATCGAGTGCTGTATTAATTTTAAATATTTTAATCAGTTTTGACAAGGAAATATCTCAAAAGATTATGAAACCTGAAGGCATTGAACTTATAACAAACATAAGACATAGTGAAGCATTTTAAATATTAAATTTTCCATATATTAAAAGCGAAACATATAAAAATCATTTAATTAGATATAAAAAGTTATCAAAATAAATGTTATGATTTATTGATTGACTAGCCGCCTTTGGCGACCAGCTGGTTCGCCATGAGTAATAGGTTCTAAAATTTTCAATTAAATCACATATTCATTAGCCTTGAAGTAACTCCGGGCATTGATTGGCCTGAAATTAATATTTTCTTTGAGATGATGGACGGAAAGTTCTAAAAGAAAGCGTTTTCCTAATAATATTCTTTAATTTTATAAATCAGTCAGTTTTAATGATTGATTTAGTAGACTGATTGATGTAGCAACTTTTATTTAAAATATTAATAAAAATATTTCGTAAAATATGGCTCACAGAGCAAAGTATGAAGAAATCTAAAAATCATTATTCATAAATGCATTGTTTAACTCAAACTTCATAAAATGTAATTATTTACTTCATTTAGATCAAATTAATAGTATTAAACAATATGTATGCCTATTAATAATATTTTACAAATTGGCCATTGGAAAAGAATTTGAATGCATATCCTGTATAAATTCAATCCTGTATAAATAAAGATAATTAATTCAATTAATGATTTAAATATTGCAAAAGATCATAGAATCCTTTGCCTTGCATTTTTTAAAGTAAATATCACATTTTATATTTATTTTATTTTATCTAGTCACGTGCTAAAAGTTACATTTCTTCCGATTTAATTTGCGATGATAGTTTTTTATTTTTTCAATTTGACGTGCTCTTGCAGATTTTATAGGAACCTTAGCTTTGCATTTATTTTTTTAGAAACTATCACATTTTATAATGAAAAAAAAATATTGAATTAATGATACAGATATTGCAAACGATAATAAAAATATCCCATTAACTCGGGATTCCAATGCATATCCTGTCTAAATTCGATCAGGTTTACCGTAAAGAAGATTTATTGAATTCATTATTTAGATATTGCAAACGATCATACAATCCTTTGCTTTGCATTTATTTTTTTAGAAAATATCACATTTTATATTTATTTTATTTTATCCAGTCACGTGTTAAAAGTATCATTTCTTTAGATTTATTTTGCGATGATAGTTTTTTTATTCGAACTTCCGGCATTCTTTTATTTTATCCCGTCACGTGATAAAAACATGGTTAAAATATTTCTTTAAAAATTCGTTAAAAATAGAAGCTTACGTTATAAATTTAAAAAACTGATACCGTCAGAAAGCTAATTTTTTAATCTTTAAATTGATATAAAAATCATGTTTGTGCAATAATATTTTCGGAAGTTATAACGGAAAAACGTTGAAATTTCGCTTAAATTTTAATTAATTCAAATTCTAATTAAAAATTCGAAAAACGGGCTCCGAGGTGCACATTCCCGACCTCCAAGGTATACATGTACCAAATTTGGTAGCTGTAGGTCCAACGGTCTGGCCTGTAGAGCGCCAACACACACACACACACACACACATTGAGCTTTATTATAAGTATAGATTAATTTTAATATACTTTTAAATATCGGAATTTTTATTGAATTCAACTCCATTTTCTTATTTTTGGATTTGATAGATAATCGCAATCTTTATGTAAAAATATTGAAATATATAATTTTTACATGTAGCATGTTAGTAAATATAACTATTTGTATTTTTAGTTTGTAATGCCTACAGATAGACTGACCAATAAATGTACAGCTCTAAGTACAACAATTTAAAAAAAAGTATTTATAAAATGTGAAATTTCATCAAGAGTTTGAACATTGTAATATTTTCGAATTAAATAATCTTACTGTTATTATTACCGCTGAAAGTAACTGTTTTTTATTCGTTTTACATTTATTTTTAATGTTCGTACTTACAAGAAAAATTCTGTTAAAAATGCTTAATAGTAAATAAAAAATATATACATTGTATCCACTTTAATTATAAACCAAAATCTGATTTATAAGTCTTCAAAATAAATTTTTCACTGAGACGGAGAACAATGGATTTAATTATGTAGATAATTCCTTCTTTAATTATTTAAGTCAATAAATTATGTTCAAATAATTACGAAATCTAAATTTTTATTCTGTTTTCCAACCTAATTAATCTTATTTTGTAAAATATTTTTGATTCTAAACTATTAAATGAAAAAAAAATTCCAAACTTCTGCAATAAATCTGTTAAGAATTATGAAGCTTTGAATATAGCTCCTTCAAACGGTTTTTTATTTCAATGGCTGCCTTAAAGGAAGATTTTATAGTAAACGCTTCGGTCGAAATAGAATGTTTCAAACAGCTTTAATCGAAAAAGAGTAGAATTTTGAATTTTTAAAAACCAGTTAATAAAGAATAGTTTATAAATATTTCTAATAAGATAATATTATTGAACATTTGAATTTCGAAATTTTTTACAGTATTGTATTTATTTACTCAAATGGCCTTAAACTCATGCCATTGAGTAAATTTCTATTGTACTGAGTATTCTACTATATTCTAAAATAAAGAAATTTTGATCAAAACCCTCTGTACAATATTTAACAAGGGGAATTTTAAATTCCATATTTATTATTTGTTCCTATAAATCCGATATCATTCTTTTTATAATATTTCATAATATACAATGTTTATAACAAATTGTTATTAAAATAATTATAATTAAGCTGAAAATATTTAGTTTATTCATAAATTATAATAAGTAAATTAATATTTTGCCTCAGTTCTATTTCTTTTAACATTCAAGAATATTTGACAGTGAATATTTCTCATCCAAAATTAACTATTAATTTGATGCCTTAGCTTTGCATAAAAAATTGCTATGAAAATATCTGGACTATCAATTCCAAAATGATAATTCTGCATCATTCGAAATTCAAATATTCTCGTTATATTCTAGCAAACCAGAAAATGACTTTTGAAGAAAATTCTAGAAAGTCTCGTTGCACTTCTAAGTATCTCCAATAACGAGATTTAACTGAACAACTAAAACTTTTCTGAAAGTTCTGAGCATTGAACGAGAAACTCTAAGAAATCGTTTTCAATAATATCTTTCAAAATTGTAGGTGGTTAAAGTTCAATTTTTTTCGGTTAGGAAATGGTAAATAGTGCGATGATTATTGACCGTGAAATGAGAAAAAACTTTTAACTTTGGGTCTTAGCAATTGCCGAAAAAAAAAAGAATCATTTTCTTGAATGATTACGGGCAAAGAAACATGGAGGAAATGAACTATATATGTGAAAACTTTTTCCATTTTCTAGCTTTTGAATAGCTGTTAAAACAACTTCAGAAATTCTGTTGCAACAGAAAACTTTAATGGTTATACTTCAAGCACTAATTTTTAGTGATTTTCATCGCACGAGAAATAAATGTTTTTCGAGTTAAATTTTTTAGTGTAGTATGCTATCGAGCTAAGTTTGTTTTATGGTACAAAAGTAGAGTTTGACTAAGATTCAGTGCACTAAAATATTTATATTAATTTATTATAAAATAGAAATATGGAATTTCAACGATGTTTTAATGATTTTAAATGTTAAGCCAAGTGTTTTGAAAAAAATAAAATATTGATGTGAAAGGTATAATACGATACTGAAAGGCTGGGATAATATTTAAATACGATTATAAAATCCCATATTTTCTGCAAAAATATCCCATACTGCAAAAATATGTGGAATTTTAGAACGCGAGCCATCCAAATCAGGGTAGGATATCTCAAATAATATCTGATGTGATGAAACAAACCGTGAACACTACAAGAATTTATAAAACATGGAACAGTTGCAAATTGAATAATATAGTGCGGTTATTTCTGCAGCAGATGCTAGTAGTTGAATCACGTATGACCAATTCTTAACCTTATTTAAATTATACTTAATTTCCTACTAATTAATGTTGGCCAGATATTTATTGTTTATAACTGCTACTACCCTCAATATACGAATTCTGAGGTATAGTTTCCTGTAAAACTATGTGCTAAAACTAATAAAAAAAACTAAAAAATAATGTATTGCAAAACTAATAAACCGATAAAACATTGTAAAACAAAAAAACTAATAAAATATTGGAAAAATAATAATACAATTTTTAAACTTTTATTTCAAAATTTAGTTAATAAGCGATACCAGTGCTTTATTCACCAGCAAGGCTTCAAAACTGTGTTTAGTGACGAATGTATTTACAGTCCAGCCAATCAAACATTATGAAAGATAGCACTACACCAATAAACAGCACTGGATCTCAATTACACCCAGATAATATGCAATGGCGTTTTAAAAATTTATAGCTATTTGTAATGATGGTAAAAAAATAGCATAATTTTAAATTTCTTAGCACATGTAATTATTAATAATCAATCCCTTAAATGCTAGTTAGTTTAATAAAAATGTTAAGCGTTATTAGCTGTGTCGTATGGATGCAACAATTTTCCTCATCAGTTGCTGCAATTATTGTTGGCTCTAATATGTAATCAGATGAAGCAGAAATAATCAAACCCCTGAACTGTTTGATACGAAAGCTAGGTTTATTAAAATTCTAATGCTTTAGATAATTTCCTTGTTTACCTTGATAATCATTTTCCTTGTTTGAAGTCATTATTTTTAAAGAGATGCGGATCATGGTGGCCTGGTGGTGAGGTCTTGGCACGTGAGAAGTATGGTTTCAGGTTCGAGAAACTTCCGAAAAACTGCCGTGTTAGGGGGTCTTATGCATGTTAAATCCGTCAGGACCAAACGTCCTCCCGCTAGTGTGGTGAGGAGAGAGGGCGACAGCTCAAATGTTTTTCTCGCCATCTGACAGTGGTTCAAAATTGCGAGGTCCGCCCCAAAATAACTCTAGTGTTGCTTTAAAAACGGGATGTTAACATAACTAAACTGAATATAAGGTTGTTTTAACCTGTAATATTATTTATCTGTCCGGAATTACAGCTATTCGTTTTAAATTAATCAGTGAGAGAAAAAGAACTAGTACCAGTAGTGAGTAATTACAAATATGAGGAGAGAATTTTAACATTAATGTTGACCTTACTCTTTTTATACAGTGCTTTTAAAAAAAACATGGGTTTTTATATTCACCGAAGTTATTTTTGAGGTTAATAATTAATCTTGGCGTTGTTTACCTGGCCAATGAGGTATTGCCAATTCCACATATTAGAGAAATTCACTTAAAGCTCTCATTTCATTTTGGAATCTTACACATAAGATTAAGCACTCGTTAAGAGAAATGGTTTACTTAAAGAGGAATCCATGTAAAATAGAACTAAGTGTTTTATTCTGAGCTATCTAAAGGCACTTATCTTTGGCTAAAATTAGACATAGTATTGCTGTTAAATTGAACTGTAGCACGCAAGCTACTGATTTATTTAGACGATAATTCTCAACGTACAATGAACTATTTTCTCATCCTTTCAGGAAGGATATCCTTTATTTTACTGGAAAGTTGTTTTTACTGAGATCACTGGAAGGTTAATTCTCCTTAGAGCACTAGGAGATTGTTTCTGCTTAGATGAAGGGTAGGTTGTTGATTTATCCTTAGATCATTAGAAGGTTGTTGATGACTCCTTAGATCACTGGGAGGTTGTTGGTTACTCCTTAGATCACTGGGATGTTGTTGGTTCCTCCTTACACTGGGAGTTTGTCGGTTACTCCTTAGATGACTGGGGTGTTGTTGGTTTCTCCCTTAGATCATTAGGAAGTTGTTGGTTTCTCCTTAGATCACTTGAATGTTGTTGGTTCCTCCTTAGACTAGGAGTTTGTCGACTACTTCTTAGATCACTGGGAGGTTGTTGGTTTCTCCTTAGATCATTAGGAAGTTGTTGGTTTCTCCTTAGGTCATTAGGAAATTGTTGGTTTCTCCTTAGATCACTGGGATGTTGTTGGTTCCTCCTTAGACTGGGAGTTTGTCGGCTACTCCTTAGATCACTGGGAGGTTGTTGGTTTCTCCTTAGATCACTGGGAGGTTGTTGGTTTCTCCTTAGATCATTAGGAAGTTGTTGGTTTCTCCTTACATCACTGGGAGGTTGTTGGTTCCTCCTTAGACTGGGAGGTTGTTGTTTTCTCCTTAGATCATTAGGAGTACGGTAATTATAAATGGTAATTATAAAACGTAAGAGCAAGGTAAATACAGTGCACAGGTTTAACATCTATTATATAGACATCTGACAAATTTTGAACTAAATAAATAAAATGCATTGCCAAATTTGATATGAGAATTTGTGACATGCATTCATTTGTTATTTTTTTCAATAGGCTGAGAAAAACAGATCTAAAACATAGTTACAATTTTTAGACATTATTAACTGTACTCCAACGATTGAATGCCGAAAAAATGCTAAATTTATGCCAAAAGTTAGTAATTTGTAACTATTGCACGTTAGTATCATGTAAGACGTTGTCTGAAATAACACCCGCATTAGAAAGTATGTGAGAAAGTTTTGAGAAGACTCTTACCGTTAGTTTTGACATTTGATTTGCTCATAATGCCAGTTACTAGCAATGAGAGTTATTCATTAAATATCTTTTAGCGGTTTACAGTTTATTCAATATTTCGTCCAAAGTTACAGTGCATTTTACCTAAAATAGCATTATTAATCGATGATAATGCATTTTACCTATTCTAAAACATTATTGGTAAATATCATTAATTTTTTAAAGATTGATTTGAGACATTTTTAAAAATTATCACAAGTTTCAAAATAAATAAAAACCAAACAATCCAAAATATAAAAAAATCGTCAAAAAGTACCAGTAATAACAGTAACATGAAAGGAAACACATTTGATTTACTACACATTTTAACAAAAACTACTTTTTAATCGAAATAAACGCTGTCATATCAGTAAAAAAATATAATAAAATCATCTTACAAAATTGTCTCTTTACCATTTTTTATTAAAAAGAAGTTTATTAAGTTGCGGATCATTTGATGCATATTTAATAGAAAATTTTATGCCACCGATAACAGCTATTACCATTTTAAGCGTACCCAATTCGCCCAAAGAGAGAATTAGCAATTCCTGGATTCAATATATCTAAAATGAGTCTGCCATTTATAAGTGAATTAAACATTATCTTTGTTCCGTGGAGTAATGAATAGTGATGGATTAGATTTAGTTCTCCTCCGACCGACATTTTAATGGAGATATCAGTTCGGATATTTAAATGAGCAATTTTTACGCTCCGCGAATAAATTAATGTATAAAAGTGGTCTGCCAAGACTTTTAGGTATTCAGAATTTATTACCGCTTAGTGAAATCCCATGAAAGTACCACGTGTCATCCCATGATCAGTAGAATTTGTGGAATTATATTCTTATTTAAGAATGGTGAAATTTATCTTTGGATTAATTCTTGATTCCCACATGTGAAAGTCTTTGATGCTCTGGCTAGATTTATGTAATATATTCTCTTACACAAGTGTTCTATTAGATGAGTGTTTCTTATTATAAAGGGCCCAGTGAAAAGATCAATAAATAATATTTTTAACAAATAGGCAGTGTAATACATCGGATGATGTACTTTTTTTAATTACAACCAGTCATCCCGTTACCATATAACTAAACTTTATAAACAAGGATTATTATGACAGGCTGTTATAACGGGTTTACACTCGGACAATTATAAGACCGTAGGCAGCGCATGCGTAGAAAAAGATAGACTTAAATTTGCTACAATTTCAAAAAGTAGCTTCAAGATGTCCATGCCTGTCTATAAATTGAAGTTTTAGTGAATTGAAGTTTTTAGAATAGTACACTTGAAAATATCAATAAGAAGCCAAATGTTTTTTAATGCACAAGTCATTTTTTTTCTGAATTTCTGAAATATCGTTTTTTTTAAATTCTCTTAAATTATTTTAGAAATTCCCTATATAAATTTTGGTTTCTTCATGCCTTGATAGGAAGAAGAAAACGTCAATAATACTAACATATTAGAAGCTAATTAATCAAAAATAAACATTAATGTTTATATTAATTAATGCGCACATTATACCATGTAGTAATGTATAGTAAAATATCTTCTCAAAACAATTTTGTTACTGCGAAATGCATGTTTAATGTGCGATTTATTTACGTGCTTATTACTTAACTGCAATCCAATATAAAGAAATGGTTCATAGCTCAAAAGTAAGTAAATTGTGAGGCCTAGTTCAAATTAGATTTTATACTAAATAATTTTTTTACTGTAAATTAACGGTTTTCCTTGAAAGAGCTCTTTTATCAATGAAGTCCTGGGGAGGCGAGGGGGAGTACCTATGATATGCTTCCAGTATGGTGGTTAGTTACGATTCTTGCCACCTTAGAGTCTACATAAATAAGTAAGGGCCTAGATCTTCCAATCGATGCCGGATCATGCTTCTTTCAGGAAGGGTTGTACCATTGCAGGTGATGAATTTTAGGAATCAATCACAGTTCTCACCAGTGTTTCAGTAGCGGCAATCTTGTCATTCAACATTTTTTATCCATGTGACTTCGGACAGGGCCGGAGAGTCAGTGATATGACTGATAGAGTCATATGAGTCAGTGCACATCGGAATTGAGGGTGGGAAGCTTCCAACATGGTGTTTTGTTCACTGCCCCCTATGAAGTGCAGAATAAGATGGGGATTTGTCTGCTCCCATTGATGTTCTTCCTTTGATAAGGGTTGTACTGTGGCCGGTGATGGCTCTTAGGACTCAACTACAGTTCCCGCCATTGTGAAGTGGTCCGGTCATTCAGTTATTTTGTCTGTGTGCCTTGCAGCGGGTTGGAGAGTCAGTGGGTATGACTTAAGCAATTATATCCTCCTCCCTGAATGCACATTGGAGAAAAACTCCGGCATGGTTATTAGCTATGTCACCCTTCTGGGAATAGGAAAAGAAGATTTGGCTCCTCCAATCGATGATGGGATGTACTTTCTAAGAGAAGGGCTGTATTGTGGGCGGTGATGGTCTTTAGGACTTAACCACAGTTCCTGCCAGTGTTGCTGTTGCGACAGTCCAATCAATGAGATTTTTTCCTATGCCCCCCGATAGATTAAAGAAGCCAGTTTAAGATTTAAAAATTATGTCACAAAAATTCTTTTGAGCGATCAATAACTTCATAAGCCAAATCTGATCAAGAGAGTTTAATTTTAACCCCCAACTTATATCAATTTACTTCATATAAATAAATATAAAAAAATAAAGCCAGTGTATTAATTCCAGTGTATTATTATATAATATTCACCAGTATACAAGAGAGAATTTATTTAACGCAGCAATTTATTTCTATTTTGAGATCACATAATAATGTCTTCGTTCCCATAGATATCAAAATAAAATGCCAGAATCCCCGAGATGTTTTAAAAATACTTTTGGATACCTTTATTTTCTTAATTAACGCGCATTTGCAACATGCAATTAAAAATCTCCAAACAGAATTTTTAAAACCCATCTTTAAACCCTCATTAACGAGAAATACCGACGTAGAATTTAATGATGGATTAAAACTTAGTATTTTATTAGAAAGAGTTATTCAGTTAATATTTCAAACTTTATCATATTTGTTTTCCATGTGTGGGAGGTTTTAAAACTATACTTAAAAAATTGGAATTCTGTGGAATCCAACGAAAAAATTTTCTTTTTTGAATTTATTTCACTCGATTCGTGAAATGAAATATTTCATTAATTTTTAATGAGTGGATATATTTAATTCTTAATTATGATTTCCATGAAATTTGCTTCATATTCTTGAGATTGCTATTAATTTTGAAATTATTAGATTCTTGTTTATTAATTTCTTAAATAAATTATGAAATGTTAAGGGGACTTTACAGGAAGTTCTGCATAATTCATAGAAATCCTAGTTAATCATTTTCTTAAATACATGGGGAATTTGCATTTCTCAACTTAATTTGGCTGTCAAAACATGAAACTTATCATTTTAATAGTTTCTTTTAAGTTTAAAAATGCCGAAAATCGACATTTTTTGTTAGTTTATTTTTTAATTTAAAGCTATTAATAAATCATTTTAATAGTTTATTTTTAAAGTTTAAACGATGCTCTATATCATAGTTTCTACAGCGATATATATATGACATAAAAATGATAATATAAATCATGGATGCTATGATGATAGATATGATGCTATATATCATTATTTCAATAATGATGTATATATGTCAAGAAACATCATATTTCATATGTATTTTCAATAATTTATAAAATTATTTATTAACAATTCAAGTACCACAAAAGGAAATTTATTATTTTTTAAAAATATTTTCCAGCATTAATCATTTCTAAAATGAAATTCACGATTGGAAAAATATATTTAAGAATTCAATTTGTATTCTAACGGTTCTTTTTAACTTTTATTGCATACACGTGAAAAGAATAAGACAGTTGGATAATAAATAAATCGCTACAAAGCAGTAAATATTTTATCATTACGGGTTTTGTATTTCTAATAACATCTGTATTGTTCATGATAATTTAAATATGCAAAACCTTTACTCTGCAGCAATTTTTAAAAACATTTCTTGCCTTTGAGTAAATTTTCTACTGATTATCTTACATATTTCAAAATGAAATATTCAAATTACTTTTCTTAAACTCAAATAGATACATTTACTTTTTCACAAATGAAAATAAAAATGTCGTATTTTGAATAACAAATTACAAATACATAAATTAGTTAAATATTATTTGAAAATCTTAATGATATACTTTACACAGAGATATTTTTATATTTAATTTGGCTTATGAAAACTGAAGCACCCATAAAATCGTGCTCTATCAGTGGTTCTGTTATCGAAAAACCTACCAAGAGATTCCACTTTTGATATAGAGCTATTTTTAAGAAGCTCGGGCATTCAATTGAATACCGTACAGTAATAGTTTTATCTTAGAAAACTAAGCCAGTGGCAATGTTCTCCCTAAATCTTTCTTTGCGTATTCTAAAAATAGTCACTTTGATGATTAGTCAGTTTTCCAGAAATATTGGATATATTTAATTTTATTTAAATCATTTAAAGGAAACTCCATGTTTATGGCTCCATTAAGAGTCAGATATTAAAGCAGTTTTACTTTAATAGACTTTCAAATGCTCTGTTTATTGCACATATGAATGTTTACTAGTCAAATGACATTATAATGCTATTATGAATAGTTCATCTCTAAATGTATTGATTTAACAATATCTCTATACAATAAACTGTATTGATATTAAACTTTGTTCTTCATCGATTTGCAACAAAGGAAGAAAAAATCGTAATCAAATATTTGTTGAAGCAATGAAAGCCATTTCGGTTTCGTTTACGACAATGGTAATGTTATGGTGAAATATACTTAAAAATATGTTTAAAATGAATGAAATTTAATTAAAGAATTTTACAGAAATAAATTGGCATCATTCAAAACATAATCTTTTTTTATTCCAAACAATACAAAAGTTTATTTTTTAATATTCACACTATAAAAAATATTTTGGGAAGTTCTAACAAGAAATATCAAAACCTGGCTTCAAAAAAAGTGCAAAATTTCAAAAACGCTTCCAAAGAGCCCTTCCACTAGTTTCCATCAGCGTGTAGAGCAATTGTGCAATCAATATGTTTTGGTGATTAATCTGGAATATAAAAAATACACAAGCGCTAGAATGCTGAATGTGTATTTTATAATACTTTTATCCTATAGAGCAGGAGTGGCCAAGACGTCGACCGCGAAGACATTTTAGGTAGTCCGCGCAACCATCCCGATAATGATCCCGGACATTAGCAATTTAATTTATGACTTATAACATAGAATTAATGAATGAAATTTCAACTAAACGAAGTGAATAGGATGGTCAATTTTTGATATTTGAATACTTTGATTATTTTCGTCATTAAATTTTTATTTTGTAAATATTAATATTAAGTTGTTTTTTTTAAAATTAGATAATTTACCATTTTTTCTTGTTACCGAAAATAAATATATAAACATAATACGTTACATTAATTTAGCTCTGCCATTGGTAGACTGCCTTCGATTTTTTAAATGTGGAGTAGACCACGGATCCCAAAAGTTTGGCCACCCCTGCTATAGAGTAAAACCTAATTTTAACACTGCATTACAATTGTAATCTCAAAATTTCATAAAGAATTTCCTAAATTTAAGTCATTTCTTTTATAAGTTATCGTTTCTATTTGCTTATGAAAGTACAGACGTATATGTGGTGATAACTTAATAAGTCAGTAACAGTCACTAAACACTAGTGTTTGCTTTTGTCGAATGGTTAAATTACTGGCCTTCAAATCCAAGCATCCCAGATTCGATTCTTGGCTGAATTCAACCTACACATTGGCACAATTCCAGCCAACGTCACCAACACATATAGACGGTCTACCTCTGCATGAATTGGAGTCCAACTTTGAAATGTACCTACATTTTAAATGTTTAACTGTGTACCGAATCATGCCCTTCTACTTCTATTGTTTTATAGATATGTTAATTTATATTCGATTAGCAGGATTTTCTTTGAATACCTTTCTTTCAAAATTCCATAAAAATTTACAAATTGTATAGTTTGATAAATTTAGATTGGATATCAAATTTTATGTTTTTTAAAGACAAAATGATTTTTAGTTAAAAATTTTCAGCTCATAAATAAACGGGAACGGTTTCAAATATGTTTTTGAACACTAGTAATTCTCCCAATGCTCAAAATTTAAAATGTGGAGATTTATCAAAATTTCGATTAATTTTTTTTCTAAGATTAAAATACTTTTCAATATATATTTCTTATACGAGAAAGTAAAAAAAAAATGCTCTGGCGAAATTAATGTATTTTTCCTTATATTTTATTTAACCTAAAATAAATATTTTTTGAAATTTTTGATTAATAAAAAGAAAATCAACATACTATACAAATATTGAGAAATTCTTCTTTCTTTGTGGTTGTCAGAACTATTTAAAAAAGATTTGGAAAAAGAAAGCTTTTGTATCTATTAGTTTTATTTGTTAGTTTTGAAAGAAATTAATTAAATATATTTCTCCTCTCGTAGTGGCAGTTATTATTGTAACTAATGAGGAATTCTACATAAAGAGAATATTTCTTTACAATATAGCTGGAAATAAAGGGAAGAAAATAAAAATTGTTACGAAATTTTTTAAACTACTTTTTGTTTGCGTTTATTAGGTAAAAAAATTATTTTTACTTCCACGAATAATTATTTTTTATAAAAAAAATAAAAATGTCTTTTTTGTGAAAACATCGATTTGATAAATGTTAGTTTTTGCAATAAAGAATTTGGGGTTATTGAACCATTAATTATTCGCAGAATTCGGAAGGTATGTAACTTTTTTTGTCATAAGAAGAATTATTATGTAATTTCAGTTTTATTTTTAGGTAAAGTAAGAAAATAAATCATAGTAATTTTTTACTTTGTAATTATATGTAGTCAGATTATTGTCCTTTCTAATAAAATTTTATTACTAATTTGTATAATTTTTTACAAAACAATTATAACAGTTTATAACAAATTATATAAATGAAAAATAATAAATAAAAGAAATAAAATTTAATACTGGATCACAATTGCATTTTCAGGCTTTTGTGAATACCAACTGACGCCATATATGCATGAATTCCCATATATGAGAATCGCGAATCTTGATGAAAAGTCTCAAGAATGGTCTATTTCAAGATTTAAAAAAAAAACGCATTCACATTACCATTAAGGGGAATCAATTACAAAATTGTAAATTTAATCAAATTTTATATTTTGTCCGCCAAAGATTGCAATTCCCTTTTCGGAATCATTTCAGGAAACAAAGCACAAAATGCATTAAATTTTGTGTGTGCATGAGAGAGTTTAAAAAATATTGTGACTTGAGAGTAGAAGGAAATGAGGAATAATGAATGAGGAATGGAATGAGAAGCGAGGAATATATAATGAAAAGCGGACTAAGGAATGAGGAATGGAATGAGAAGAGAGGAATATATAATGAAACGAGGAACGATGAATGACGAATGGAGTGAGAAGCGAGGAATGGGGAAGGAAACGAGGAAAAAGGAATGAGGATTGGAATGAGAAGCGAGGAATGTGGAATGAAACAAGGAAAAAGGAATGAGGAATAGAATGAGAGGCGAGGAATGTGGAAGGAAACGAGGAGCAATAAATATGGAATGGAATGAGGAAAGATGAATTTGGAATGGAATGAAGA
Organism: Argiope trifasciata; assembly: GCA_026543055.1. Classification (NCBI taxonomy): domain Eukaryota; kingdom Metazoa; phylum Arthropoda; class Arachnida; order Araneae; family Araneidae; genus Argiope; species Argiope trifasciata. The sequence goes on from JAPMOQ010054956.1 coordinate 123,274, forward strand.
ACAAGGAATGGGTTAGCATATTCACTTAAATTATTTTCAAGGAACTTTTATGGCAATATGCAAAAAATTGGCCTTTGATGTATCCCATTATGACATTATCACTGAGTATTGATAATTCTAAGAAGTTATTTTCCTATTGGCTTGTTTTATACAAGTTTATTCTTATAACGCTGGTATAAAAAAAATCACGTACTGATTATTATGAGTCCTGTATGTTTCATTTTTACATGCTTAACTTTTTTTCCGAGAGCATATTGAAGTCAATGCAATAAATAATTTCTTGAGCTTCCTGATAATTTTGTACGCACATATATTCTCGAATGCGTTACATTATTTGAATACTTTAAGTTCTGAGTCATTAATAATTTTATTATTTTTTTAATCTTTAAAGACACTTCCACTTAATAAAAAATTTGAAAAAAAAACTTTCTAAATTCCTTCATATTTATAATAACGGATTATAAATAATAAACTTAAAAAAGTAGGAAATGATTTTAAAAGTTTCTTCTTTCCTGATAGTTCTAAAAATAGTAATAGATTCTGATTTCATTCACACATGTAGAGTTTTTAGCATGACTTCATCTTCGGGCACTTTATAAATATATTTATCTTCTCTAATTTACCCTATGTAACCGAAGAAATATCAACAAGCAAAATAGTATCTTTTTTAAAACGTCAAAATAGATTTATTTTATGTTACTATAACTCTGATTTCGCGATTCTCATCTTATTGCAATGAATAGAATTTGGATTGCAATTTGGAAAAAAAACTGTTATAGCATTAAATAAAATCGATTTTAGCTAAGGATTGTGTAAAGCAGCTGTCGTTTCACCATAATTTAGAACTACTGAGTTGATGCATTTCATACAATAAAATACAATCATCAATGACAAACATTTATTAAGATTCTATTTGTAGAAAATGGCGTACGCTAATGTTTGAATCTGTAAGTTAATAGATTCGAACATTCATGTGTTTTTCTAGTAATAGAAAAAGAGTCATGGAATAAATTTAGTCATAGAGAAATTAAATTTTGATGAGATTACCTTCTTTCTTTGATAAATTATCTTTTTTTTGGGGGGGGCTGGAATCGGGGGAGGAAGAGTTATTGGAAATTTTTTTTACAAAAAGACTAAAATTTATACTGAGAAACTCCTGATATTTCTTTGATGAAGAATGTAATATTGCCTGAGCATGTATCATTCATGGGGGGATAGAATTTTTATAATAAATTTTAGCATTCATTTATAATGATAATAATAAGCGAAAAAAATCTCATCAATTAATTAAAAGTACATTAGTTTAAATGGGATTACATTTTATACAATCTTATTTAAAAATTGTTTCTCTACAAAATTTATCTGAGCCGATGATTTCATTTAAATTTTGAATTTCATGGCACAAATAATTTAATTCGTCGTCTGTCTTCTTCAAAGAATGAAATAATTTTTTTGATGGAATTTGAAACAAAGTCGTTACAAATAATAATTTATTTTAAGATAAGACAGGAAATTTAAATCTAAGTTAATCGTATTTCTTTTATATTATTGAAATGTTGAATTCCTTTTTTTATGAGATATAAGAATAATAAAACATTTTAAATAAAATGTATTCGTTTTTGTCATTTTTTAAGTTTCCTATTCAGTTATTTAATAATAGAAACATTAAATTATTTTATTTACTGAACCATATATTAAATTTGTAGTACAAATACTATCTATTATTATTCTGAATATCGGAGTTATCTTTGAAAAGCAGTCTTTTGACAAAATTTATTCTATAATTCATTCGGATTGTGATTTTGGAATATAAAGATTTGTTTTTTTTTACAGAAATTCTTTCATGAATGTGATTTTTATAACTGACAAATATCATCTTTTAGTGTTCATATTTAAATTATAATAGCCTTACAGTATTTCAAAGCGAAAATCTATTTTATTCAAAGCAGCAATTGGAAATAAGATTATATTCTAAAAAGTTAATTGATGAAATCTTTAAAAGCGAGACTTTAAGTATAGTCATTAATTTCTTTTTACTATAATCCTATTGGTTCTTGCCAATTATAAATTATAACGAAAAAAAATTTGGAAAAATAATAACAAATAAAATTATTAAACTATATTGACTGAATAGATTTTTGTTTATTGCTTATTGTCTATGATAGAATCACTACTGTAAAACATAAATCATACTATATGAAAAATATTTTTATCCAAATCTATTATAGATTTTACCCTGCATGAACATCAAAATCTCTTAATTAAAATTTTAAGCAAATGAAAATTTTAAGATTAAAAAAAATCGTTATAAAGGGCACATTTCACATTCTCCAAATTATATTTTTACCAAATTAGATAAATTTAGATACTAACAGTCTTGGTTGAAGAATGCTAATAAACAGGCACAAAAAAGTATGTATTTTAATTAGTTAAAATTAGAGATATAATACCCTCTTGCATCTATTTATGCTGTTAAAAAACTTTATTTATCAAACAATAATGACAATATCTAAATATTAAAACTTTAAACAAGCATTCTAAAATATTTGGTGATCAATGCGTCAGGAGGAACTTTAAAAATGAATAATTCTAAAACAAATAAAGATAAAAGGATATTGTTTGCATTAAACGGATGGAAAAGAAGCCGGAATTTGTGTGACAACGAAACAAAAATAGTTCTTTTGGCGACCAACAGACGGTGCAGTCGGATTTCAGCAAATAATAGTATTCGAAGTTTATATACATCGAAATGTTGTCCGTAGTTGAGAAAGCCCTCTTAGTTAAACTGTATTATCAGAATTTGGAAAGTACCACAGCGGCATTGCAAGTACATCGCTATATGAAGGGTATGCGTGATAGCAAAGGACCAATAACGGCTTCTGTATTGAAAAAAATGATGAAGAAAGTTAAAACTACAAGTTCTTTGGCATCACGTCCAAGAAATGGACACCCCTCAGCAGCCGCTGCTGTTGCCACAACAGTGGAGCAGACGGTACAATCCATGTCAGAGGTTTGTGCCCATAGAGAGTGCCGTGATCTTGGCAGACAAGAGTGTCGTTCGGAAGGGTCTAGAGAGTGCTGCAAATGACTCTAAAATGGTATCCATACACGTTACAACATAACCAAGAACTGAAACCTCTGAAATTTCGCTCTCGCCAAGATTTTGGAAAGTTGGTATTCAATAATATGGAAGACTTCATACTGTGCTTTGGATAGATGGAGCGCATTTCGCACTCTCTGGCGCTGTTAACACCCACAATTGTTAAGTATGTACCACAGAAAATCCACATGCATTTGTTCAGGAATCCTTGCAACAACCTAAAGAGACAGTCTGTTGTGGCTTCACTTCTAGTTTCACAATTGGTCCATTTTTTTAGAAGTCACACATACGGGTTTCGAAACAGTTTCTGTCACAGGTCAGCAGTTTGCAGCACTGCTACCGAACAACATTATTCCTGAACTGCAAGCGCGACAGGTACTCCAAACAGTCACCATTATGCAAGATGGAGCACCACCTCATATTACTCTGCCTGGGCAACGCCTGCTACGCTCAACATTTAGGAAAGATCCCATTATAAGCCGATACTTTAATCACGCATTGCCTCCAAGATCTCCCGATCTAACACCTTGTCACTTTTGGCAGTAACAAGTGTCGTGGAAGTAACAACTTGAAGTCGAAAGTGTACTTCGACCAACCAGCATCATTAGCAGCACTGAAAGATGTCATCTGACATAACGGAAGAAATGTTACTAAATGCTGTGAACGGTGTGGTGAGTCGTCTAACAGCTGTAGATTTGAATGATGGACAACAAATTGAAAAATTATCTATAATTCAGTGGAATTGAAAGTTATCAACGTTTTTTCATTTGTAAATCGTCTTTTATTGAAATTTAAAAAAAACTATAGCGCCATCTGTTGGTCACCAACACAACTATTTTTGTTTCATTGTAATTCAAGCCCGGCTTTTCTTTCATCCGTTTAGTGCAAACTATATCTTTTTAGCTTTATTCGTTTTCGAATTGTTCCTTTTTAAAGAATTTTTTTCACCTGAATTTTTGATCACCTGGTTTATAATTTATTCTATTTATCTGGGAAACGGTTCTAACGATTTGAATCAAATTTTAGATTTAGATAAGAATTTGTTTTTCAAGTTTACGTCTATACATGCTTTTTCTGAAAACAAAACCACGATTTTACACACAAAAACACTTTTTTATAATTACTGGGTCAATAAATTTAAATTCATGTTCTATGGATAGTTAGAACAAAATGAATGACCTCGGTTTTTGCTTTATTTCCTATTTATGTATTTATATTTAATTTCTTTTGCTTTTAAAATTCATATGTATAGGTATCTTTCCCAAAAAATGTGATTTTACATGCAAAAAAAATATTTTTAAATAACTATTATAGCCTGTTTTTATGCTGATAATGCCATGTAACACCATCTTACCATAGTAAAACTGAGTGTAATTTGAAGAATATAAGTAATGAAATATAAACTGTAAAATTAATAACATAATATAGCAGATTGCTTCGTATATATTAAATTAAAGGCATTCCTCATATTTTTAATTAAATGACCATTTCAAATGTAAGAAATATTGAAAAATATTCATATATAAACAGTATGTCTTATCTAAGTATTTTCACTGAAAAACCCGATTTGACAAAAACAACTTCGAAAAGAATCTTGGGTTATCAGATATTATATTCATAACTTTTGTGTTATATTTTATAAATAATGTGAAAATTTTATAAATAATGATCCTATCAATTATAAATATTTTATAGAAAATGGTAACATTATTATTTATAAATATTTTATAGAAAATGGTTACATTATTATTTATAAATATTTTATAAATAATGATATCATTATTATAAATATGTTGTAAATAATGATATCATTATTATAAATATTTTATTAATAATGATACAGAAATGATGATATAGAAAAACGCAAAAATAATTTATAAATTTATTATCATACTTAATCAAGAGTGAAATTTTCATTAAATGCTATTCAGAAATAATTTAGCGGCTTTCAAAGATTTTGTTGGAATAATCACATAACGGATACGTAACTACTAAATCAAATAATTCTAGCTTCCTTGCAGTAATATTATTAGAAATATCAGATGAAAGAAAAAAATGATTATAGTTTGCTATCGAATAAACATCTAATCGACAATTGCGTCGGCTAAACTTTATAGATTATGATCGTTGATGCGTTAAAAAATTCGAATTGAAAAAAAAAACATTTAATGTGATTTTAATGGTTAACATAACCAAGTAAAAAATTGAATCTACCGATATTGATGTCAAACTTTACTTTAAAAAAGTATATTTCATCTAAGAGTAACTTATAAGCATATTGTTTTAGGAAAATATTGAATTTTTCTCATTTTTTTTAATTTAAAGAAGCTTGTAGTGCAGTTAAAAAATAAATAATTTTTGTTGCATTATAATAAATTGGGTTTTGATGGCCATATTTAATAATTAATGTATTATTTTTTGGATATATAACCAGTTTATATCCCACTGCTTTCGACAGATATTTAGCAAATTTTAAATACTATTCCCATTTATGTTATAATTCACACACAAAAAAGGATTTCTAAAAACTAATGTGAAAAGAGTTTTGTATTAATCAATTATAATAAAGAGTTCTTTGATCTTATTACATTTTTCGAACGCGATCTTTTTAACTTATCAAGAATTCGTTTTTGTTGTGTTGGTTAAAAAGATTTAATTAATAATAAGAATTAGAATCTAGTAAAAAAATAAATTGCTTTAAGTTAATTTGATCCATAATAATTTGATATTCAAAGGGATTATTTTTTCTAATCTAATTTATTCGATACATTGATATACCCATATAAAATTATTAAAAGACAATAATTTATTTCCCTTTCTTTCAATTAAAATGAATGAGTTAGAATAAAATATTTAGTCAAGTAAAGAAAGTGAAATAGTAAATAGATAATGTAAAACGTCACAGGAAGAGCAATGCAATAAATGATTAAATGAAATAAAAAGAATCAGATAAATAAAAGAAATTTTGGGCATATAAGTAGATTCATTTCTTAATTTTCATAGTTTGAATTTTATGAATCACAATTAAAAATTTAACTTGGTAAAAAAAGTGTAGATATATGGAAATTGGATTTTAAATGTATAAATATATATTTTGATTAGTTGATGTTTGATTAGTTGATTAATTTGATGATCAGAGTAAGAAAATAAAATTTAAAAACTATTTTTGCAATTATTTTGGGGCTAATAATTTTAATTAGAAAATATTTCATAATAAAAAGAATGTTAGGGTTACTAATTTCCACCTGAGTAAGCGCATCGATGTGAATTTGAGTAAATTTGGATTTTTAAATTAGTTTTTAAAACTCGAAAAAGATAATTAAAATAGTTCACTTATAATAATAAAATTATACAAATAAAAATAATCATCAAGTCATAGTTCATTACATAAAAATAAAATCTTCTACGCGAATCAATATGAAAATCATGATTTGATTAGCTAATTGATTCAAATATAAATTAAATTTACTGTGAATACCGTCAATTTAATTATATATTGGAATCAATTAGCAAGTATCAATTAGTGGGTAAATAAAAATTTTGCCTTAATTTTAAACTTTCTATTGTAGAAGATTCATAACTCTACTACCTTCTCTTTTGTTATAACAATTGGCGTTACCTTATTAACATCAAATGGTATTTCTCATGATTTTTCCTGAGGGTCATTATTAGATTGTATTCTGAGTGAGTGTCATGTATTTTCATGTTCGTTTTGTCTTGTGAAACGTAGAATATAACTGTTCCCAAAACTCGTCTATTATTTTCATCTTACGCATAATAAAATTATAAAGAGTCTGGCTCCTTTACACTGTTTAATTTTTATAAAATATAATCAACACATAGTGGGATATTTTACGCTTTATAAAGATATATTTTTCTCATATCCTACACATAGCAGATTTCGATGGTATTAAAAAGGTTTGAAAAAGATTAAATCACCTTTAATGAGCATATATATTGCAAAGTTCAAGAGGAAAAATCAGTTATCCGAAAACTTATTATAAATAAAAATGTTTTTCTTTTAAATTTCTTTCATAACCTTAATAATAATCTCAATAAAAGTAATTATATATAAATAATATCATAAGTGATATAAAAACTATAAAAGCTTAAGAATATGCGATTTCAAAAGTTTCTTTTTGACTCAAAAGCAATTAACTAATTTAAACTTTTCAATAAATCCTTTTAATCCGTTTGAAGTAATTCAGAACTCATTATACGAATGCTTTGAACTGAGTATGACCTTTTGAGACAGCAACCATTACTGCTTTATCGTCAACAACCTAGATATTTAAGAAGGAGTTAAGTGGTTTATGAAGTCAACGCTATAAACGCCAAGCCTCAGATCTCCCTAACGATTCTGAAACCCGATGCTTATATGAATGTCAGGAACAGATGCGACACTTGGCTCTAAGTGCAGACCACTTCTGTAAGACGCGAAGCATAAAATTTTCACAATTACATCTTTGTACAGTGTTTAATATTGAAGATATTCTGTAAGAGGATATGCATTTAAGACAATTTTCGTTAGAAGTGAGTGTTTAAATATAATTTTAATTTAAACAGTTTTATAGTGGAATAATTGCTTCATGTCAAAGTATTTAATAAATTATTAAATAATAGTTATAAGTTATTTTATTCTACGAAATATTTTAAAATGCGAAGTTGTACCAAACATTTAGGAAAAAAAGAATTTCAAAGAGTTTACTCCTTTTTTATCACATTATACATAAATGCATAATAATGATTAAAAAAATTAAAATCAGCTAAATTCATTTGTAATTATTTTGAATGCTTATCGAAAAAAGTAAAATAACATTATCAGCGTCTCGCACTAAGTCATAATACAAGGCGTTATGATGAATTGATGTTGATTTGATTTTTGAAATAATGAGAAATTTGAATTGTCGAATATTCAGATCGTGAACCGAGACTTCGTATGATGGATAATAACTTGTCACGGATGTATAATAACTTATTTTATTTGAAATAAAGGTGGGTTTGCTCTCGGTCAGTTTTGAGACGTCCAGTAGGGCAACGCATGCGCAGATTTTTGTGTGCCACAATTTCATAAGTTTAGGCATTCAATGTTTATCCATAAATTGCAGGCTTGGCATCCCTGAAAATTTCTTTTTTGCTACTCATTGTATTAAAATGATGGATATTTACATAAAAAAACATGGTAAAATAAAAACAAAGCTTACCTAAATTTGTAAAATAAAATGGCAAATTAATTGAAAAAAATCCTTGCATAGGATCGAACTAAAGAGACAAAAATACCGGAATTAATCTACGATAAGTGACCAATTTTTTCACGCCTTCCAAATTCTACAAACGCATGCGCAGTAAGAAAGAAAATACAATACAGCGGCATGTTGTTTTCCCGTCGGGACAACTACTTGCCGTGGACTGAACAACATTTTTTAACTATTCTACGCATGCGCTGTCTACTTATAAATGCTCGATTGTAAACCCACCACCTTATGTTGGAGAAATTTCGAGCGTGCTGAATGGTTGTTTACATAACATCGGGTATGATGCCATAGGCCTACTAGACGTTTCACATCATTCTTAACATTCTTTCTAAATTATGATATTGCCGGCTAAAGCTATAATGTTTGATAAAAATAAAAATTTTTGTGAAACGAATCAAAAATGTTTTTAAAACGGATTTTTCAAAGATTTAGCCAAAATAACAGTTGCATATTCAAATCTAATAGAGGTCGCAACAAGCAAATGTCAACCAGAGGAGCAACATCATTGGATAATTTGTAACCGGAAGTACTTTCTAGTTTTGCATGAGCTGATTTTGGATGCTTGTTTTAAATATTGTGTATAAGCCGTAGCTATATATCCTATACGATGCAGGCGTTTTTATTTTTTCATCAAAATAATTTGATTTTAACCTAATGCCTGGTTATCTTATACGCAGCTAATTAATGTTGAGAAAAGAACTCTTACAAGGACAAATTGCTTCATCTGCTGTCGCGCATGACATAGTATAAAAAAACTAATCAGTAAAAAAGTCTCCCAAGTTGCTTATATTCAGAAAAGATGATTATTGCGCGATACTGGATAATCAAGATACACCTGTGGTTGGTATCTAAGATACTTGACCCCCAACTCTCACTTCTAAAAAAACTATTTCCTACTTTTATGCTTTTTTTGTTTTCCTTGAATTCGAATTTCAGTTAACTCTTTTTCTCTTGTAAATCCTTTTTAACTATAAAAAAAGAAAATGAAATATATGAGAAATTTTTTGTCATTATTAATTAATTTGTTATTCACCAGTTTAGGCCGGTTTGAAATCATGAAGTTTCTCTATCGGTCTGTATCCCTTTCCCTTTATATATATGTGTGTGTGTGTGTGTGTGCGTTAGTTCCAAATGATAAACTTTTACCAATAAATTCTTAAACATACTAATTTATATGAAATATTTATGAAAACAGTATTTCTCAGTATCAAACTGCTCTTTTCTAATTGCAGAGATCTCAAAACAGTTTCATAGTAGATTAATCTTCGAACAGGAATTCGATCCTCCAATGTTTCCCACTTAAGAATGAATGAAGTGATAGTTCCTCCCTGACGGAAAGAGAAAATACGTTTATCAAAACTTATTAAACGAGGGTGAAGATTTGAGCATATTATAAAAATTAAATTATTAAATTTCTTCCGAGAAAATTACATTCCATGAAAAAAACAGCTATGATGTCATAGTTCTACTCGAACCTTTTAAAAACGCATCTGCTTTCAAAGAAGGTTACGTAATAATAAAGCAATATTGGTAAAAGCAGGTAAATTTTTTTAAAACACATTCATTCTCAATGAAGTTACATAATATTAACCCAATATTGGTAAAGCAGGTTAAAAAAATACGATTAAAACGTGGTGTCATTAATGCTTTATTCATTGCCTAAGCGATTTCAAGCTTTAATTATCCATTGCCTACAACTATATAAAACCAAATAACCAAAACAACATGTCCTCACGTGATTAAAAAAAACACTGTCTAATTTTAACATATTACCTTAAACATAATGAAGACTTTCGAAATTCGTCATATTATTATGTTTGACACTGGTTTTAATAAGTACTATATCAGACTTCATTTGTATTTGTAATTAGCGTAATATTTCGAGACTGCGAGATTTATAAAATCAGAGATTCACTGACATTTTACGATTCAGTATTTCCTCTTTTGGTATTCGTCTGAAGTTCAGAAATGCGAGAGACTCGAGTTTGCCTGTAATTAAAACACAGTATTACAGCAATGATGGATATGCAGATGTCAGGGACATTGGGAAAACTTTGGATAATATCTAAATATGTAAATAATCCCAAAATCTTATGTTGTTTTTTTTAAAGCCAATTATGGCTGTACATACTATACATATTCTTCACTATTATTTTCGAAGGAATAGGTATGCATATTGGATATAGCAGACGTTCCATTACTCAGATGTGGAAACATTCCACACAATTGCAAATGTGCCAGTTTTTTATAAGTTTACCAATGTAGGAGTGAGACGTCAAGGAAATAATAATTCTTTCATGGTAATCAATTGCTAATAAGAAAGAATTTTTTTTTTCTTTTTCAAAATTAATTTATTTTTTAAAATTTATTATAATCCTATTTAAAATCACAGATTAATACTTTTAGAAAAGTATATTTCTCAGGTGGGTGGATTTTAGTGAAAAGAAAGATGTCTGTAGGCAATTTCGGGCGGTATTTATTTTTAAAGGAAAATTAGATTTTGATTTGCAATGTTTTACTATAATTTCCATTTATATAGCACATACCTTTGTGAAATTCAAAGAATTTCACTCAATTCTTTATATAAAAATGAATATATATATATTATAAATTTCTTTCTTTATTCGTTCAGCTATCGTAATCTTCGATAGCTCATTTTATATAATGTTTCTATGTCTAAAAGTTTTAATTTAAACTGTCTGGGTTAAATTAATAACTTTTTATTTAATTGGGGAAAAAATGTTTGTTATCATTTTTCTACACTCAGCCACTTTTTGTGATAATATATATTTGTGCAAATTCAGAGGCGAAGTTTTGAATATCTCACTGAGCAATTTAAACCAATAAAGTTACTGTCATGTATTTATTTTCACATCCAATTAGAATTCCATTGATTTAAATGCCTAGGTTTAATCATACCTACATTAACATGAGAACACTCTTTAGAATTTATATTTATTTATAGAATATCTGTATTTATTTTTAAAGAAAATCTTATAGATAAATTATGTATTATTAAAAAAACAATAATACTTTTAGATTTACTTTCTCGTATATTAGTGTAGTGCAGTGAAAGCGTAATAATGGTAAAAAGAATTCGAGCCTCAAAGTTTGACGACCGTCTTCCTAAGAAATTTGTTGATTTCTATCAAATTTTTAATAAAATCCATTTAGAGTAACTTATTTGTCTGGAAGTCTCAATATAATGTTACAAGCCAACTACAAAACGAAGAGAGCTGGATAAATAAAATTCGATAAAGACTTAACATTGGCCAAATTTTGAAACAAGTCACATAACGCTTTGAAAGTCTGTTGGACTGTAATTTCAAAGAGCATGTCAACATGATAATTCAAAAACGCAATACATCAAATTTGGTACATCATTTTATGACTTTAAGTGTTGTTTCCGAGTCAAATTTTTGTTTAAGTCGTTTAGGGGAAAAAGTGCCTAAAACATTTATTTAAATTTCAGATCTTATTAACTTTAGGCCAGGTATTAATCGCCAAATAACTCGCCATGGATGACACGTTTGAATCAGCACAAATGCTACATTCAAGCCAAAAATTAATATTTTATATTTATTTTACGGCAAAACTATTCAAAGTATATTTTCTGATTAAAAAAAAACAACCTTTTATTAAAATGTATGCGCGAAAGTTTGGGGGTGACACTCCCACTAGATATTGTTTTCATCCTTGGAGCACTCTCTAATTTATTTGATAACATTTTAAACAGAAGAAAAAATTTATGAACAAAATTGATAAGCTTAAGCGTTTATGTGAATTTTTACATGAAAATGAAGATTTAGCATTTTTTATTGCATAACTCTGTAACTTAAAAGGAATCACAATTACATATTAAATTAATTGCAGATTTAAATAAACCAAAAATAAATAAAGGATGAAAGCACTCATTTTTGAGACCATTTCTTAGCAGAGTTCTGGAATGTATTGTTTTACAATTGCGAATATATTTTTTCTACAAACGAATTTAAGTACATTTTTATGTACTCGTGTTTAAATAAAGATTATTCCCATAGGCTACTGATATTTATCCATCCAAAATGTTTTTTTTTCTTTTCTCTTGTAAGTGGTATAGGGAGCCGGGGCTCTGGCATTGGGAAGCGTATTTTTCCTGTGATCTGGGCTTCTCGGGTATGAGTCCCAGTTCAGGCATGGTTGTACTTCTGTATCTTATCTATGAGATGTATGAATGTGAACCCCTATAAAAAGGGACTGTGCAAGCGAATGAGTTTGTCATCTTCTGCCTTCTGGTGCTCAGGGGCCTTTACCCTCAGAAGCTACTGCACCCTAGCCATGGAAACACGGACACGAGGTCGTCATAATCATCAGTGGTATAGAGAAAGTAAAGTAATCGTCAAACAATTCTCACTCGAGATTTTGACCTTCCTGAACACACCCACGCACGCACGCACACACCCACACCATCTTTCGGAAACTGCCGTCTATCTGCCTGTCACAAAGTTAACTAAAAAATGATTGGAGGTAGGCGGCTGAAATTTGGTATAAGGTCTTCACACCAAATTTTCAGATTTCTTTGAAAGTTTGAGTGAGATATCTTCAGAGAAAGTGCATTTGTCCGGATATTCGAATGTAAGTTAAGGCGATGATTATAGAAAGAAGGAAGCTAAATAAATAAAATTTGGTACATCTACAATGTAGACATTCATCAAATTCTGAACTCAGTCCAATTACGGGTTGACTATCTGGCAGTCTGTACTTCCAGAAAAATGCAATCAAAATAATTCAAAAACACGATAACTTAAATTGATCAAACTTGGTATTCATCCATATGAAATTTTTATTTCAATTCAATTATTACTGAGAAAAACTCTCAAAAACAAAAATTAGAATTCAGGATACTATTAGAGCATGCCGGAGATTATTCTCCAAATAACTCACGAAGGTTAGTAATACAAATTCAGTAAAAATGTTAAATTCACACAAAAAGTTAATATTTCAAAAATTTTTGTAAGCCAATGCCATGTAAGGCGTTCTTTGTCATGGCAAACTTGGGGGAAAGTGTTGGGGAGACCATTCCTTCTGGTATTCATTAGTGATTACAAATATGATACTTCAAAAATTCAGAATACATGTTTTGGAATTCCTGGTCTAATCATAATGATGTAACCCTTTCTCGTACATACGCCGGTGACATCAGGAAAGAATTCCCATGATCCTACAATAACAGATGTAAGTTTCCGTTTAGAGTTTAAGTTTGAATTTCGAGGATTAAGTGTGTACGAAGGGAATCAGAGATGGTGATATGCTGTAGAAAGAATTCGTGCACGTGAAATAAAATTAAATGTAAATATTTGTATATAATTTTTTGTGCCTGTGTTCTCGTTCTGCAAAAAAAAAAGATGAAAAAAGTGAGAATGTCTGAATGAATGATTTCGATGTTTATGTGATCTAATACACCTTGGAATAACTTGATCTCATTTTGATGATTCCGTAATTTCAAAGTAAGACTGCATTTTCTCTTACATTTCGATAAATTTGAATTTGGGACCTAGAAACCCAATCCCAAAAGTATGTTATCTGGAAATTTGTATAATCAAAGAAATAACAGATTATTTACTAAAATGCTTACAATTATAAAATTCTTCGGAAAACTTAATGCTTGAATAGCGCGTTTTGCAACATCAAACAGGTATAAAACGTATGACAGGACAACAAGAAAACAATGATATGATATGAATGCAACGAAGAATATTTAAGAAAAGTGGGGAACAAAGTTTTGTATATTTAAATATGGAACAAAGTTTTGTATATTTAATTTTGTATATTTTGTATATTTAGCACGAAATTCCGATAAAAGCGTACATTTTCAACATCTTAAAGGGAAATGAAATGGAAAAGGAAGCTTTTTAAATGCTGAGTATTTATATAATAAATGTGCTGAATATTTGTTGGAGATATATCAGAAAGAAAGGCTTTGATACTTTAACATTTTAAAACATATTTCGAAAACTTTTTTTCTTTTTGTTAAATTTGTAGAGAAAAATATTCATTTCTGTTTGAGACGAGAAAAAAAGCTAGCTTTTTCCGAAATGCTAACAAAGTAATCTATATCTATACTTATAATAAAGCTCAATGTGTGTGTGTGTGTGTGTTGGCGCTCTACAGGCCAGACCGTTGGACCTACAGCTACCAAATTTGGTACATGTATACCTTGGAGGTTGGGAATGTGCACCTCGGAGCCCTTTTTTCGAATTTTTTATTAGAATTTGAATTAATTAAAATTTAAGCGAAATTTCGACGTTTTTCCGCTATAACTTCCGAAAATATTAACGGATAAACATGATTTTAACATCAATTTAAAGATAGAAAAAATTAGCTTTCTAATAGTATCAGTATTTTAACATTTAACTTAAGCTTCTATTTGTAATGAATTTTTAAAGAAGCATTTCAACTATATTTTTCAACAATATATTTCGGACAAAACAATAAAATTTAATCTGCAGGAGCACGTTACGAGTGGAAGGTGAAAAATTATCTTTTATCAATAGGTTGCCATCAGATAGATAAAAACTCAAATTAAAAAAATAAATAATTGTTGCAAATTAAACATTTAAAAATGCAATTTTCAGCACGTGTCTGCATGAAATGAAATAAATATGAAATAAGTTTTTTCTTTTTAAAAAAAAGAAAATGCAAAGAATTTTTTGTGACTTTTACAATATTATTAATTAAATAAATCGGCTTTGTTTAATAATAGAAATACATCTATAAAAAAGTCTAAATGAAGTAAATAGCTGCATAGTATGTAGCACGAGTCTATAAATGCTTTAAAAAATGAAGAATATTTAGCTTTTAATTAAAAAAAGATGAACTTGTGATATCAGTGTTTTAATGTATAACTCAAGCTTCTATTTTTAACGAATTTTTAAAGAAATATTTTAACCATGTTTTTTTGAGCACGTGACTGGATAAAATAAAATAAAACAATGCCGGAAGTTCAAATAAAAAAAAACTATCATCGCAAATCAAATCTAAAGAAATACACCTTTCAGCATGTGACTGGATAAAATAACATAAATATAAAATGAGATATCTTCTAAAAAAATTAATGCAAGGCAATGGATTCTATGATCGTTTGCAATAGATATATAATAAATTCCATAAATTATCGTTATTTACAGCAAACCTGGTTGAATTTAGACAGGATATGCATTGAAATCTCGACTTAATGGCATATTTCTATAATCGTTTGTAGTATCTGTATCATTAATTCAATGATTTTTCCCCTTTTTCGCTTTCTTTAAAAACATATTTAACATTTTGGCAACATCACCGAAAAAAACATTTTTAATATTTTGGAAGCATAATCGATAAATTGTTAGAGCATTAAACTCAAAAAGTTTTTTCGAATAAAGTTACCGACTCTTTAACTACTAATAACTGAATCTTTTAACTTTAACTATTTCTTAAATTTTGGCTAATGAATATGTGATTTAATTGAAAATTTTAGAACGCATTACTCATGGCGAACCAGCTGGTCGCCAAAGGCGGCTAGTGTTTAATAAAGTAACAGAAAATTTTATTTTTAAATTGTTATTTAATAATATTTTTGAAAAAATAAATATACAGTAACAGATCGTTAAAACACGCAATAATTGCCCAAATTTATACTGAATGAAAAGGATTGAAGAGTAAACGCAGTGGTAAAATGATCCCGAGTAATCCAATATCATTGGATGATTTTTTTTAAATTTTTTTAGTTGTTCTGTTCAAATAGCGATTAAATGACTGCAAATAAATTGTAATTATATAGATGAAACAGAAAGCTTTGTTGTCAAAGTGGAACTGGAAACTATTATACTATCGGAAACGAATTTTCAAATATACGTTTTGCATAAAAAAACTGATTTTTAAAAAAACGCAGAAAAATTTTAAACTTTGCCCTTTTCTAAACTAATTATCTAAACTTTTCTAGACTAATGTGAAGTCTACATTTCAAAGGATTTATTTTTCATGGTTATATAATGTTAGGAAATAAGTTTAACAATATGTTATTTCTTTTTGAACGAAACTATCTTTATTACTTTCAATTTAACAATGCATCCCCCCCAAAAAATATTTTTTTTCCAGCTATTATTATTATTTTGTTCCAAACTATTTTTTTCAAACACTTTCTATAGTTTTTTCTCTTATTTCTATAATATTTTTAAAAATTTCAAACCACTTTTAATTTTTTCAAAATAATTTTTATATATATGTAATGACATTTTTAAATCTTATTCAATTATTAATCAATTTCCTATTTTTGGTTTAAATTACCCCATGTTATTTTATTCTAAATTTTTCTCATGTTTCCTAATCTTAATCCTACTTTCATTAAATTATTTCTAACATGCATTCTAAAAAATTGATGACTAGTGCACTTCTCACGCTCAGAGCGAAGAGCGAATAATCACTAGCATTCGAACAATCCTTTCAAAGGCACACCGAAGATTTTTTTCCTACTTTACACAATTCAGAGAAATCAATTCAAGTATATCCTGACGTGAAAAAATCAATTAAACTTATTCCAAAAGTGTCTTCTTTCACGAACATGCATCTGCAAAATTATATGTAATCTTTTTTAAAACTAAATTATGTATACTTTTTTTTCTCTTTATCCTGTCATATTATTTAACACTTATGCAGATATAACAATGAACCATCTGTTGATTTAGGTTCTTCAGATTTTCTTAAGGCTCTTTTATGAATTTATGAGTTACTTTAATTTTAATTAAATAACGTTCATCCATCAATTTCATTTAGGACTCAGAATGTGTGAAGTACACGAATGGATTGTCGAATAAATTCGGCTATCAATACACATTTAGCAAATTTCAAATTACTTCATAATTTTTTCTTGAATACTACTTAGAATTTGGTATATTTAGAGAATAATAATCCTTTATCATTTCATACATATTCCAAAGAATGTCCTCTTCCACAAATCTTTTTCAAATTGGTTGAAAGAAAGTCATATATAGTCTTACTCAACATATTTACTCAAAACGAATTTTTCTGTCTGAAAAAAGTTTAATTTTCAACCGATTATAAGATTTTGCCTCATTTTTAAGGAAGCTACTATGCTTTCATAAGAAAAAAATCCTTAGTTATTTAAATATATTTACAAAAACGATCCATGTATAAAGTATTGCAAATGATTCAGTCTATTCTATTCTAGGAAATTCTGAGCCACTCCCTGTCATTACAATATTTCTTTGAAAATTGAACAGCCAATCAAAATACAAAAACCCATTTTTATATTTCCACAAATAAAAATGCTACGTCACGTTTTATTTCAAAAGTTCATTCTTTAAAGCAAGCTTTTTTTCAAGTTCCCAACAAAACCTGGTCTAGGCATCTAAAAAACTTACAACTTCAAAGAACATTTCTAAGAAAAATAATTGCCTGCAATTGAAACCCATTTCAATATTATATGTTAAGGACAAGTTATTCTTGCTTTTATTTTATATTTATATTTTGTGTCAGCTTTTGGATTCATAAAGGGATGATCCACTATATCCGGGAGAGAATAAAATCACAGCTGCAAGCCAATCCCATTTGCAATACCAGAGTCTTCACGCGTCAGCTTCCCCAAAATGTACCCGCAAACTTTATTAAAATCTGTTCCAGATGCATTCTAAGCTCTTTTAGAAGGTATTCTTTACTATGTAAAGCTTGCCCGTGCGCGAAAATACCCGCTTGTTCAAGCATCCATGTCCCAAAGAATGCCCAATGCATCATTTTCATATCCCTCCGCTGTCTGGCTATTCAACCGTTCCACCGCCGTAATCTTCCGCTATCTCAAAGAATGCGAACCGAGCGCGGGAAAAAAAGAGCGGGAACACTTCACATCGTCTCGTTCTAAAAAATAAACGGTTGTTTTCTCATTTTTATTCTCTGTTCTGTTATATATTTTTACGCTCTGCTGGGTGTGAGTTCTTTGTACAGAGAAACTTAAGGATGTTCTAAATGGAAGATGTGGGAAGGTATCTTTCCGGTAGAATAATTGAAATAAAGTGGGAATGTTATGATTTTTTTTTTCTTTTACGCTTCTCATTTGGAGGAAGACTGCTTTAGAAGAAGATTTTTGTATGTCTAGGATAGATTTGATAATAAAAGAAAAAGATAGAAATTCTTGTTTGTAAGAGTTTTCTGCTTCTATCTGGAAGATGATGAAAATTACTTTCTGTCGTCTCTGTGGAATTAAAATAACAACAAAAAAAAGGTGCTGCTTACATCAAAGAACATGTAGTTTCATAATTTTTTTTGTTTTCCTCATTTTTTTTATCCAGACGTTGAATGCATAAAACATTTTACAAGATGTAATAAATTGAAATGTGTGTTATTTTCATCGAAATAAGAGCTCCGTGTTAGAATTTTTTGAATGCAATATTAACTATCGATTACCTTTATAAATAATAGTTTTTTTACCACAAAAATCTGGTCTTGTAATATCTATTTTCTATAATTAATATCTAATAGGCTGAAATGCCACACTTCCAAGACTACAATGAATTAAAAGATATTAAAAATAATTTTCGTGATTTGAATGCTAATTTTTTTTTCTTTAGTTAAGAATATTTAAAAGCAAGAGAAGTATGATTATAATCTCTCATCTTACTTAGTATAAAATGAAGTCTTCTTAAAGCGTCTGTTTATTTGAACCACAAAAACTCGAATAATTGTTTGCGGATATTAGAGATATGTATACTAATTTATAGAGCATTTATCGAGGAAGATTTCTGAACATTAAAGTCATATCAAAATAAAAAAGGGAGTTTTATAATTGTTATTTTAACTATTCCACGCATGCGCTAAAACTTCAAACCAAGCATGTGCAAATTGCAACAGCTATAGTATGCATATGCGATATATTTCTTTACTTAAGTCTGATTTTAATTGATTCAAATCTCATTATGCCCAAAAGATTGAAATCCAACCTTTGTCGGAAAACATAAAATGCTGAAAATCGTTCTATAAAAAATAGTTTTGTAGCTATTTTTGATAATTTCTAAATATATGTTCTTTGTCTGATGTTTCGTAACATGACCATGTCATATCGGGTAGAGGATAGACTTAAGTATAAAACTAATTTTTCTTCTTGGATGCCATGCCACGAGCACCGCTGTGCAGGTACTGCTAGTTTATTATAAAAAAATGAGATATAAGAGCAGGAGATGATTACGCTTTAAATAATAACATTTTTTTCCTTCGTGATTAAAGCAAAGTTTAAGTACAAAGTTAATGTTTAACTTTTATCAGCTTTTAGAAACTCTTAATACAGCCATAAGCAATATTAGAGCCATGCCCTCGCCACCATAAAATGAAAAAAAATAATAAAAAGATCCTGCGAAAACATATCATATGATGTAAGTAGCAACATAAACAAGTTTATTTGAGCAGTATTTATTTTTACGTTGGATTCCAAGAAGGGGGATATCAGTTTCTTGAGAAACAGAAAGTAATGTGGAGAATGAATTTAAGTAATTGGATGCAAAATTACTTAACAAATATAAATAAACTGAATTTATTACATACACATATTTCAGCACAATAGCCAAATGTATTTAAGTTCATAATTTAATCAACATTTATTTATGTATTATTTATTTTATTCTACCAGAAACCGTGCCATAATCAAACAAAAACGAAAATATAGTATTTCAATTAATACACTGAAACTTTTGCTTTATTTAGCTCTCTAATATAAAATTCATTTTAAATTCAAAATAAATATTTCAATGCAAATTCTGATAACACTTTGTAATTTCATTTCATATTTCTTGATAGAGTTTTGGAATAAAAAGATAAATTGTAAGTAATATGCATATGTGCATGCATTCTGATTTAATTTTCAAGCTACATTAGCTTTTTTCATATTTCTTAGATGGAATTTTATATAAGATTTTCCATTCATTTCCTGATTGTGTTTTGTAATTTGGCACACATAGGAATTCTCCATTAAAAATATTTTAATGCATTCGGAGTTAAAGTATTAGCTAACTGATTGATTCAATTATGGTTCTGAGCTACATGATGAATTTTGAAGTAAATAAATTTTAAGACGTCTCAATATTTTATTTAAAGGATTAAAAATTACAATCTAAAAAGAGGTAACAATAAAAAAAGGAAATCTGCTATTGTAAATTTCAAGTTATCATGTGGGAGTATTATATATATTTTTAAAGTCACATGTCAGCAATCCAACAGGAAAACACACCATGTTCTCACATGATTCATATTTCGCAGTCACCCACATTTAGAAAAGCGATCGGTTTTGACCATCCCAAAATTCATTGAGTATTAAAATTGATCTTTTTTGTGAAATCGGAATTTGTGTGGGTGGGTGTGTGGATAGCGATTTAAACAATCAAATGACTATTAGATTATACATGCGTCGATATTTAAAACTATTATCCATTTAAAAAACTTTCGAGATCGAAAACGGGTTTTTTTGCCAGCTAAAAATTATAAATTAAAAAAATTAAAATTTAGAAACTTTCGATGTATCTTCCCGCTGTTTCGCGTTCATTCTCATTTTCTTCTTTGTGCTTCTTCGGGCAATAGTTTCCCCAGACTCAGCCCGTTATTTTCTGCCCGTGCGATTTGAGTATCCTAAAAATTCCACACCTAAATAACATCATGTTCTTACATGTTAAAAATAACATTTTGTATTTTATTACAAATATGAGAATGAGTTTTGAAACTGTTCATAATGTATGTTTTTAGAAATTACTCCTATAAAAAATTTTAATCTGTGTATTGATTTGTGAAGCAATGGATTCTTAGATTTGGAATTTATTTCATGGTGATGTCGTGTCCGTGTTTCCACTGAAAGGGGGAGCAGTGGCTTCTGAGGGTAAAGACCCCTGAGAACCCAGAGGGTAGAAGTCTGAATTCTAGCTCAAATGAAGTTGCCTACATCCGCTTGCACAACCCCTTTTTACAGGGGGACACATTTATACATCTCACAGATAGAACACAGAACAACCATGCCCGAACCGGAACTCGAACCCGGAACGCCCACATCACGGAAAAGACACGCTACCCCTATGCCAGGACGCCGGCAGTTTGTTTCATATTACCCAAAATTTTAGTTTGATATTTTACCCTCAGAGATACTGAAAAAAGAACGGAATACGGAGGTTTCCCATTTCTTCTTGTTGCCAAATAATTCTTCCCTCTTCCTCTAAATGGGAAAAACTGGAATGAAAGTTATATGGGCAACAAAAACTGAAGTGAAATCCTATCTTTCTTTGATCTTCCAAACGAAATGCCGCCCGTATCAATATCTATTATTCATTTTACTTCGCTGTCAAGAAGTTCAGGTCAGCTTGCTGAAGTTGATTTCTTTTAAAAGAGAATTCAGGTCATGTTTTAAACATGGCAAAAGGTGTATTTCGTGTTTTGCGGAAATTGACATCGGTTGAACAGTGTAAGAGCGGGAAAGTACAAACAGACCTTCATGTTTGGAAAGAAAAAAAAAGGGAAAAGAGAACATTTTTCCCCCTTTTTCGTTTACTTAACTCAGCGAACGTGTATTAATCGTCAAAAAATTGGGACTCGAGATTTTGATGAGTCTCTACGTTTTAGCTTAGTTTAGTTATATTGACGGCCCGCTTTTTAAAAACAATATTAAATCTATTTTGGATCGGACCTCGAATTTTTGAATAGATGACGAGAATTATACTTGAGCTTGCAACCCCGGTTGAAATTTCCGCAACACAGAAGAGGGAGAACATTTGGCCCTAACAGATTTAACATGCACCAGACCTGCTTACCGTTTTGCTGGAGTCAGGTCTTGAACCAATGGGCTCGTTGTGATCAGTCCTATGGTGTGTACATTGAACAAAGGATTCATTTATACCTGCAATGTCTTTTCATACATTTTGATTTGAACACACCTTGTATACAGAACTATACACTGATATCGTTTAAAATATGTTTGAGCACGAGTGCTATATATATATATAATAATAATATGGTTCCTATTTCTTTTCGGAAATCCCTTATTTTATATATTATTTATAATGTTAATTTTAAAATTATATTACAGTCTATTCTTTTTTCTAAGTGAATGCTTTGAAAAATTACTAACAGTCTTTTTAATTCAACGTATATAACAAATTAGAGTGTTTAAGTTTGAGTTAAAGTTACACTCATAAAAATTTATTTATACGCTCTTGAATAGGAACAACAACGAGATAGGAATTTAGTTGCAGCAAATTAATTCCATATTTTAGAATTCTACAAATAATAATGAAAAACTTAAAAAATATTTTTTAATTAATGCGTTGAATATTGAAAAAAATGTTGATGAATTTGGAGGTCCATGGATAAATGAGAAACGTACGAATGGTTGTTATAACTATATATATATATATATAATATTACTTTTCAACTTCCCACTTCTTTACAATTTTAGCTTTTACCACTACGATTTAGAAATTAAATTATTTTCCTTTTTTAGAGTATATTCTAATATTTTTCAGCTTTTTTAATCATTTCAAATGTTTCAATCTTAATTCATTTCATTATGCTTTATTATATTTACTAAAGTGGGCGTATTTTTGTGCGGAATCTAAATTAAATTTAAATTAAACTAGTGTTTAGAAACTCAGTTTTACAGTTTTTTTTTTCTCAGTTTATATTGAAATAGTTTACTCTGAATGAACTTTTCTAAATTTCATCATCATTTTCAAAATTTTATTTCATTCTTTATTAGGGAATTGAATGAAATGCGATTATAAAAGTCAATCTTTACAGACATGAGATTGTCTAATTGTATTAACTAAAAGCTCTCTAAACATAGTGTAAATATAATTTGAAAAATTGTCCCATTGTTTCCATTGTCATATTTTATAAACCAGTGGAAGTGATCTACTGGCAACTTTTTCGCTGTAAAGCTGTTATCAAGAGAACGTTTTGCTTTGCAGCATGCCGGGTTTACATTCGGCCAACTATAAGGCGGCAAGTAAGTAGCGCGTGCGTAGAAAGGGACTGATTTATGTTTATCGCAATTACATAAGATACATTCAGGAACTCCATTCTTAGTTATAAATTGCCATTTTGGCATCTTTTAATTTTTATTTTTCACTAGGTATCATGCTAAACCTTGGGATATTTGCACAAAGAAATATACTAATTTGAAAAATAAATCAACATTTAGCAAACTATAAGAAGAGGCAAATTAATTTTTTTTAAATACGACGTATCATTAGAAACTAATGGTAACTAATCAATTTTTATACGTTAAAATACTTTGAAATTTTTCAAATGCATGCACAATAAGAGAAAAATAGAATCATGTTGTCCACTGGGACAATTTATTTGTCATGGACCGAACAGCGTATTTACAGTCTTTCTACGCATGCGCTGTCTACTTGCCGTCTTTATAACTGGCCGATTGCAAACTTGGCATTGGTATATGATAGGAAATACTAAGCTTTGGCATGAATTTAGCATTTTTAATGTATCTCTCGCATCGTATTTGGTAAAAGTTTTGCAATTAATCCGAATCTATGCTTTTATACGGTTTTCCCACTGGATTGGAATAAAAAGTTTCTTAAAAACATATTTATAATCACAAAATTTCAAATTAAATTTCATGTATTTAAATAATTTTATTTTATTTATCGTATTTATATATTCCTGAATGTACAGGTTGACAGACAATAAATCTCTTGTAGGATTTGACTCAACATTCTATATGTAAATTTTCTTATACCTTCTTGCCGAATTTTATGTGTCTAGCTGTTTTCGTTTTGTAGTTATCGTGTGAAGTTATGTTCAAACAATTGAAAGACAGAGTTGTTCAAAATTTGATAGAAATATGGAAATTCGGAAAAAAAGGCAGTTACTAAATTTCACCCCTTCTAGCTAAAAGCGTTTTTTTTTCTTTCTTTTTTTTTAATAAAATTTCTAATTTCCTGCATTTTTACGATCATTTCCTGAATCGTAGTTCCACAAGAAGAAAATGTGTTTATAACAGTTTGGAATTTGTGCAGGTGCTTTTAAAGAGGGATTTTCGATCGACAATTTACCTTGAGTATATGACAAACTGGTGAAGAAAATATTAAAAGAAACATCAATTCATACAGGGTGATCAGCAAAAAAGCCCTGATTTCAAAATTAAATATCTCTATAACAAAGATGAATAGAATTATGCGGTAAACTGTATGTTTATTACCAAAACTGTAAAAATGCTGTACTGAAGTTTAGAAAATTTGATGATGAAAATCGTTAACAGATGGCGCTTTAATCACAATGCCCATAGACACTTTCTGTGTGACGTCAAAAATGAAAAACGGCACCCGGTCTGACTCCTTGTGACTTCTTTCTCTGGTGAGCATTGAAAGACGCTGTCTATAGAAACAATCCTGCTACTCTAGTTGAGCTTGAATCGTTGACTGGTGTTGCATGAGATTCCATTTCCGTTGTGACATTGCAAGACGTGATGTCAAATTTCATTGTTCGTTTACTCCACCTCATTGTTTCGAACGGTGAACATTTTGAAAAAAAAAAATTTGAATTGCTCAGACCGCATCATTTTATTTTTTATTTATTTATTTATTATTTTTTTTTTGAAGACTCCTTTCAGAAAAAGTGTTTTTAGTGCAGAGCGCCATCTGTTAACGATTTTTCTAACTAAATTTTCTAACTTTTGTACACTATTTTTAAAATTTGACTAGTAAACGTATAGTTTACCGCATAATTCTATTGATCTTTTGTGTAGAGATATTTAATTTTGAAATCAGGGCTTATTCCCTGATTACTCTGTATCATATAAGCATAACAGTATTAAGAAGAATATCTTGTATATGATAAAAAAAAATTCCAAAACGAAATTTTATTTCCAGCAGTAATTTTCAGAAGTTTCTGAAGATTAGTTTGTAATTTGTGCAGAAAAGGGGAAAAGAAAAATAATTAATTATAACATCTTTAAATAACATATGTACTTAAAAATAAAAATTACATAATATATTTATATGAAAGAAGAAATATAAATATTTCAAATAATAAAAAATACTTAAAATGTTTATCATGAAGCGTCAAATAAGCAGAAGAAACTATAAAAGAACATAATTAAATATAAAGTATTTAAACAACATACATATTTAAAAAAAACTCAATACATTTATATAACATATTAAATAATCATATTTAAAAATATTTCAAAAATAAAAGATCATTAAATTATTTATAATGATGCATAAAAGAAAATGGGGAAACTATATAAAATAAAAAAGGAAAATTAAATATAACGTATTTAGAGTCGATCTTATTTAAGCCCACCTTTGGCGAATAATAGGAATTTTTTGGCGAAAGGTAATAATTTTTTTTTCTTAACCTTTTAATTCAAATACTTCCAATTTGGCGAGATTTTGAAAAAGTCGCCGGAGGTGGGCTAAAATAGGATTTTAGCCGTATTTAAATAACAATCATGTAAATATTTATATAATAAAAGATATAAATTGTTTAAAGATATATATTTAAGATATAATTAAAGATATAGATTTAAATTGTTCACAATGATATTAATGGGTAAAAAAATTAGATGAAACAATAAACAAGTGATATAAAAAAATAATTTAATTCATTTTCTGCTTAGCTCAAGAACAAAAAAATATTTTACTTTTTATCATCAAAAAAAAAAAATATTGATTTTCGCAAGAATTGAAACTTGCATTCGTCACGTGACAAATGCTGAAATCCTAGCATTTGACCGATTGAGGTACTGCCTGTGAATTTAAATTTTCATTACAAACTTCTAAAACTCTGTTTAAAGTATTAAAAGTTAATTAAATATAATAAGGGAATTAATATTTGAAAAACAAAACCTGTATTAACATCAAAGGCATCCAACTCCAGTTCAAAAAAATTGTATTTGAACTGGAGTGGATGAAAAAAGGTACTTTACTGGCGACAGAAAATTTGAACAAGATATATATTGGAGAGTGTGAATTAACAAGTAGGAATTGGGAAAAAAGAATTAAGAATAGTTTGATGCCTGTTATGAAAGAAAAAAAAATGTTGCAAGTGAATTATGATCTATAAAACAACAATTCTAGCGAATAAAAATTTTATATATATTCCATGTTCGTATGAGTAAAAAAAAGAGAGGGTAAATGTTTGAATAGTAACAAAAATATCGTTTTATTCATTCATAACTTGAAAAACCCTACGTTTTTTTCCTGCGTATGCTCTTAAACGCCAGAGTATTAATATTTGGCGAACGTGTCTCGCCATTTTATGAGGAATTTGAGTTAAACTTCTAGATAAAGTCTTCTAAAAGCACATTGAAAACACGGGAATTCACTCCTGAGAAGTGATTCATCATGATATGTATTTTGACGTGACAATAATCCCTATGTGGGGAAAAATTCCCCAAACTGCCTACTTTTCTTATTCCTTTTTATCCCTGAACTGTGGTATTTGGGTTCATAGTCAAAAGTTTGTATTCAAAATCACGAACGTTGCAGATAACGTTACTGGATTTCCATTATTTTAAAATTCGATGCGTGTGTATGTGTGTGTTTCCCTCGTAGGTTTCCCAAAATAAATAAATAAGCTTTAGGAAACTCAATCTGGTTTGTAACATTACATTTGTTTTACGATTTTTGAGGGAAATATTTGTGTGTTCTGTTTGTTCAGGAAAAAAAATAGATTTATTTTGAACCACATATTAGATTTTTTTCTAATGTTTTTATCTATGTACTAAATGTAAATCTATATTTATTGTGAGAATAATGAATTCATTTTAAAATATCCGACTTAGGTTCGAATGAAAAGTTTCGAAAAATTGCATTTCGCAACAACTGTTTTTTGATTATTCAAAAAATATTTATGATTTTTAGATGTATTGTCAATTATAAATACTATAAATATAAAAAAATATTTCAAAATATATTATATTTTGAAAAATAGGAAAATGTGTAGTAAATTTTAATGAAATTTAACCAAAATGGCTAACAATCTAAGTAAAATTTTAATGCAGCAATCCTATTTTTCTTTGTACACAAATTATAGAATACAATGATGAATGAAATGAACCAAAATCTAAGAAACATTTTAAGATGCAAAGAAGTTATGGGTAAAAATATACGTATATATGCATTTTTTCCATTAAATCACGACTTAATTTTTCTAAAAATTCCTATAAATGAAAAAGTATTTCACCAACAATAAAACTTTTGGTTCATTTCAATTGCCCATATTATTTAAAGCACAAGCTGAAATTTTTATGTAAATACCTCTATTAATTTTCGTGATATCATGTTAACGGTTGAGAATATTTATGAAAAATAAAATGTTGAGAAAACTGAAATTTTAGTTGAAAAAAATATGTGCCCCTGGATGATAGGTCAGGCCTTCTTTTTCTTAGAAAAGATAAACTGTTTTGCAAAAAGGAAAGTCTGAACTACAAGAAATAATAATAAAAAAAATTCGTCAATGTGGTTGATAACCAGTGTTTTTAACCTAGTCGGATACCTTAAATTACAATAAA
>JAPMOQ010054956.1:151172-176599 GCA_026543055.1 Argiope trifasciata
TTTTTAACCTAGTCGGATACCTTAAATTACAATAAAAATACCGCCAACGTTTTCGATAACCAGTGTTTTTAACGTAGTCAGATACCTTAAGAATGTTAGGAAATGAAAAAGACACTTATGCTAAAAACAACGTTTTTAGTAAATTAAAAAAAAAATACTAAGATTGCAAATTGAGTTAATTAAATTTCGGCTTTTTTATTATTAAAACAAGATAATCTCACCGATTTTTTTTAAATTATTACCTAACGAAATGCAATTTCCGCTCAGTTGTATAGAACTAATGATTTTGAACAAGGCTAGGAATTCGATAATTGCTCAGATTTTTATTTTCATATTCCCATCCTTGTTCATTCTATTTTAAGTAATGAGGGAAAAAATCAAGAGTGCATTTTAAACACCCATTTCTGACTATTGAAATTAAAATTTGAAACACAAATGCTTTTAAAGTAACATCATCTTATGCTATATTTCTTTTATTTAATTTACTGCATTCTTGAGAGTATATGCTTGATACTCAAGTTCACATGCATGGCAAAGTATACGTGGACATAGATAATTGTGTGCTGTATTACTCAAAATTTGAAATGTACTTACACTTTAAATATTAAATATTATTATATTATTGTTGCAAATCTGTGATGCGGTTTTCCAGCACAGTTGGATTAATCACTGGAAAGACTGCTTTACGATCAGCTGAGTTGGATGCTGATCGGATTCAGAATCAGCGATATCAGGACTTGGAGAAACACTTGACGATCATTTGGCGCTTTTGGAGACAAAATAGATACTAGAAACTTCCAAAATGTTAGCAATTTAGCCAGTTCGAATAAAGATACCCCTGACTGATCCAGGACCATCTCGGCCTGCCTTCTGAACCATAAAAAGGCAGCAGCCACAAGCCAAAATCAATTGTGTAAGGAGTCTACAGCAACTAGTACGATTAATTCAACGAAGAGCTCAAGCGATTGCCAAAGTGAGCTATGTGTCGAGTTTTGGTTCTTATTGTAGAAACAGCATCTTGTCGTGTGTCGAATAGCAAATCGAATAGTAGTGAGTCGGCAATTGGATAAAGCTAAAGTGAGGAGACAGTGAAGATTTTCAGACGTTCTGAGTGGCTATAGAATGAAGCTATATCAATTACCTCCTTCTACTGAATTCTGTCTGTCCACTTTGTGTGCTGTGGTTGCTATTGCTACCGATTAGTACTTGTAAACTACTGTTTATTGTAGTGTGCTGCTGTGAGTTTCCTGTGTTCATCTCGGCTATATATTTGTCGTCTTCTTGTTAATAAAAGTCGTTGTCTGTCACTAAAGAACAAATCATTTCATCGACCAACAAATCAAAAAGAACCCCGACGGAAGAATAAATCGTAACAATATATACCATGTCTCATTTATCCAACTTATATTTTTCAACTCCAGGTCTACATTCACATGAAAGTGGAAATATCCGAGCAGATTGGACTTAACCCTTTACTTGCTGACGGTAATTGAAAGTACCATTTATATCTAGCTAATGTCTTTACTATATGACTGTTTTTGCTTATGGTATTCTAAAGAACACGGAGAATATAACCCAAGTAGCATGAAGTTGTAAGATAAAAGTAGGAATTAAAAATAATTAATAATTAAATTGATATTTTTGTTAATTACATATTTTCTTGGGTTCCCTGGGATTATTCTGCAAAGGAAACTAAACTAAACTGGTGCAAAAATGAAGTTAAAAAATTTATGGTAATATAATTCTATAAATAAAGGTTTCAGATTTGATAAAAATCCACATTTTATCTGCGAAAAACTTGTGGCCAAAATTTATCCATCTAGAATTTTACCTTTTTGTAATCATTCTATTCTTTTTTCACTTGCATCAAGACTGTAGTGTTGCATCAAGGCAAATTATCGAATTCTTTTATTTATCTTTTTGAGCAATTAAATCCATATCTAGCTGAAGACGTTCTGCTCATTGACATATCATATCAATATTATTTTCAACAGACATTGAATTTCTTGGCTAGTTAAGGTTTTGAATTAATAAATCCACATGAATAGACAGTCTATTGATAACTTTAGACCAAAATTCCATCTAATTTGACATAATTAGATCAATATTATTTTCAACACCAGGCATTGAATTCCTTGGCTAGTTAAGGTTTTGAATCCTTAAATTCATATACTTGAATAGACAGTCTCTTGATAAATTTAGACCAAAATTCCATCTAATTTGACATGGTGAGATCAAGATTATTTTCAACACCAGGCATTGAATTTCTTGGCTAGTTAAGGTTTTGAATCATTAAATCCATATACTTAATGAGGAAGTGCATTAATAACTTAAGACCAAAATTCCATTTAATTTAACGTGTTGAGATCAATATTATTTTCAAAAACAGACATTGAATTCCTTGACTAGTTAAGGTTTTGAATCATTAAATCCATATACTTTAATAGACAGTCTAATGATAACTTTAGACCAAAATTCCATTTAATTTTAGTTTCAAAAATTTTACCATTTTTATATGAATATCTTTTAATGCTGTTTACTCATCAGGCTTATTTCGTTTTAAAACTATATAGTTAATATACATCCATATGTATATAACAGCAAGTAATTTAACCGTTGAAGGTTGAGGTTCAGAATTTGAATTAAATCCGTAACTTAAGAAATAGTGATAGGATTTTAGGATTTCATATTCATAAGGACAGAAAAATATTGGTAAATATATTTGGGTTTCATTTCAAATTGGTGTTAAAAATTCATTATGAAATATTTTATGTGTCGAATATTTGAATGTTTGCTTAAAAAGACAAAAAAAAATCAACCCACTCATTTGTTTAAAATTTAAATAATCAGAAAAATTTCGATTTTATTAAAATACTTTCTCTGGCAAAAAAACAAAAGATATTTTAAAAACTTTTCATATAATACTTCTTCATTGCAAAAATAACAGGAAATGAAGATATTTCAAATGTCTGAGCAGCCAACCTAATAACAAAATTATAACTTCAATCATTAGTCATTTCAAGAATTCACTTCAATCATTAGTCACTTTAATCACTTCAAGAAATTCAGAATCATTAGTGATTAAAGTAATTTTATTTGAAATTACATTAGTAATTAATGTAATTTCAAATAATACAAAATCAATAGAAGAATCTTTTGTGATCAAACGCCTGCACTCTGAATTCAAACATCTAAAATTATTGAGTAAGCCTGATAAATGATAAACATTTATAACAATAACGCTTATGGAACTCATGAATTTCACCATCTGTGAAAATCTGCTGAAGCTTGAATGAAATATATTGCTACGCCTACCATAACCACCTGGCTTTACACCCCCAAATTTTTACTTATAACTTTTTCATCAAAGCGCTCTGCATGGAGTAAAATTGAATTCAAAAGAAAATGTAAAATCAATACCGAGTTCATTTATTTTTAACATTGAACTTATGTATTTCAATGAATGAGGATTTATGAAGGTCTATAGTTTAGTTATATTAACGTCCCGTTGTATAACAATACTAGGGCTATTTGGAGACTGACATCGCTATTAATCACAATCATATGACGAGGATTACATCTGAACTGACACCCACCTCTCCACACCACAAAACACCACACCAGATGAAGCTCTATAAGATATGCTAGAAGAATGAAAGAGTCACAATCTTATTTATTTATTATTTATTAAACTAAATAATATTTTAAATTATTTTTTAAAAACATGATATAACATTTAAAGATTTAGATCATGGCCTTTTTGTGGTTGAGTGCTGCTGGTGGAGGTTTTAATGCCACTTGGTCATACCAAGCCCAAATGAGCGGAGCTCTTTCGAATTAAGGCATAAGAGCTTTCGTTGTTAACGAGCACCGTTAAGGTGAAAGTACGACTTTTCTCGAACACACACGACACAACCCTTTTTAGGGGGTGGTCGAACTCATTCATCCATCTGCAAGTCAGAATTTAGATCGAAATCAGAGACCGACTAATCCCTGATTCAATACTCCCAAAGGTATAATTTGCTATGGGAACTTGGAAGATTTTGCAGTCATGCCATATTTAACGTGCCCCAACAGCCATTAGCCAACACGGTGGTCTTTGGCCGAGACGAGGACAGAACTCACTACCTTTCGGTTACGAGACTGACGCGCTACCAACTAGGCTACCGCGGCCCGGCCTTTCTATTAAACATAAGTTGTCCCAAGATTAAAGCAATATTTGAATTCGCCACCATTCTTTCATTAAAGCATTGGTTTATTGAGTAGTTCATTAATATTTTAGGTTTATTAAGCGGTTTATTAATGCGGTTGTCAGCATCTCTATTAATAAACCACTTGACAGTTGAAACGTTTTTAGTATGGTTACTAATACTCTTTTTTACCTGAATGGTGGCAAATTCAAATCTGTCTTTAATTTTAGAATACCATTTATATGCCTACGACTTGAAATAATTTCACTCTTATTTTCAAGCATGGTAGAATTTGATTGATGATTAAATTTAAATCAAAATGAATTCACTTATTTAATTATATTTGATATGATTACCAATATTTTTAATAAATAACTTTTTTTCGTGTGAAAATTTTGGAACGGGATTTATAATTTACATATTCATTGTCACCTCATGTCTTGATATGTATTTACAGAAATCTATTTGAATTGTCCTTGAATCGAAATATTTTTACAGACTGACCCTCTTTCCTGTTAAAGTAGGTGATATATATATATCTTTAATTTTGTTCTGAAACTTGCATCAGATTCCGCTTCTGATCTATTAAATTCTGATTTAATTTACATTCATTAAATATTTTCAAATTCGATTAAAATTTCGTCTTTATTAAAATATTGAGAATATATTCTTGGTTCGTTACAATCATTTCTCTAGAAATACCATTGAAACCTTTGTTGATCAGATAGTTAATTTCTAAGGAACAGGCACATACTTTTAATTGGAAAAATATTCTAATTGTATCGAATTGTAATTATTTTATTTTATTTGAATCAATAAATATAATTTGGGAAAATGATGTTTAAATCTCGAGATTATTATTAGCCTTATTTAACGAAATATTCCTGACACGTTATGCCTTTTACTTACACAGGCTGTTCTCATTCAATTAAAACTTGCCATATTATTAAGAAGTGAATATAGAAAATTTTGATATTATTAGATCATTTCAATAGGTAGATAGATCATTCTGCCTCATAGAAAATACTCGAACCAATGGGCAGCAATTTCTAGTAGTAGTTATTGATTGGCCTGAATAAATTAATTATCTTATTTCGATCAGGTATAGTCTCAAAAGTGTGAAAATTTTGCATTTAAATGTTAGTGTACTAGAGACAATTGTTA
This sequence comes from Argiope trifasciata, assembly GCA_026543055.1. NCBI lineage: Eukaryota > Metazoa > Arthropoda > Arachnida > Araneae > Araneidae > Argiope > Argiope trifasciata. The sequence goes on from JAPMOQ010054956.1 coordinate 156,527, forward strand.
AATTTGACTAATCAAATCACAGGTTTTATGTAAATTAATTTTATTTATTTTTATTTTTTATTCTTAGAATTTTATTTATTCATAAAATCTTATGTTTTAGAACATATTCTCAATCGGAAACATATGCCTGTCTTCAACAGTTTAAAATTTTGCTACCAGGTCAAGGTTAGAGATGTTAGTCTGCATCTATTTAATATACATGTGAATTAAAAGATCAATCTTTTTATGATTTAACTTTTTTTTCAGTATAATTCTGATAAAATTAGATATCAGTTTGGACTTATAAATTGGTGCATTTTTTAATTTATATAGATAATATTAAAAAACAAAAGAGTACAAACTTTAATATTAGGTCGACCCCTTAAAGACACAAAAAAGTCATTTATGCTTAAAAGGAATGTCATTACCAGTTTATAGATACTTCAAGTTTTAGGAGAGGTATCTAATGATTGTGAAATGCTTTCAGTATTCAAATACTTTATATAATACATCTACCGAAAGGATATTCGAAAATCGTAAGATCTTTTATGCATTGTTGACTTTGGCTGGATACGGATAATTTAGTTTGTGGGTTGATTGCTCATGAATTGCATATGATGCTTCGTTTAAAATAGCTTAGCAAGAAATTACGCTAATAGTGTCGTTCATTTAACGTCATAATCAAGTCAACGTTCGTAACTACATATGCCATTAAACTTCTGATGGCAGATTTTCCTATTATTGCGCTGTGTCAGCAGCTAGTTTTTTACCCTTTATAATGCGCAGTGGATTCCCCATTTGGCGCATATGGCATGGCCAGAAATTAATTTTCTTCTACATCGTTCAAGAAATAAAATACACTTTGTAAATTTGATAATGTATGACTAGCGTTTCAAAATATTATACAGGGTGGTTATAATTAAAGATCCACTTTTAAATGGTATAAAAGAAAAATTACTAATGTAATTACTGGACTAAATGTTGTCAAATGTAATAATAATATATAGAAAATTGTACTGATTTTTCTCCCGCCAAAAAATAAAAAGTTCAAAAACTCACCACCAGGGAGGAAATGGCCGTGTATGCAATATTATTAAACAAACTAGGACATGATTGCAACGATTTAAAATGTGCTTAATCCTTTCTGAAAATTTTTACCAAGCATGTTCAATGTGGTGTCCACCATTTTCTGAAAGCATGTCAATTCGCATTAGCATGTATTCTCAGCAGTAGCTCTTTGGATGAATGTTACACATATTTTGGTGTATCATATCTTTAAACTCCGCTAAATTGTTTATATTCTCACCATAAACAGTACTTTTGAGATAACATACAAGGAACATGCTTTGCAAGATGTTTCAGAAACGATTAAACACATTTTAAACCGATGCCTTCACTGCCTGTGTTTCTTAACAATATTGCATACAGCGCCATATCACCCCTGGTGTTGAATTTTTAAACTTTTTTTGTCGGGAAATAAATTTTCATGATCTTCTTTAAAATTATTACAAAATCAGCCTTATTTCATTTTCATTTCATTAAAAAAAATTAGCCTTAATTATAGCAAGGCGGATCACTATGCGAAGTTGGCGACACAGAAAGATAATATTGATATTATTGCCCCCAAATCAAGTGGTATTTTAAAAGGGGAATTGAAAGAAGAAATAAAATTATAATGGTTTGACAGATGATAAACGTCGAAAAAAGGAAGAGTCAATATCGACTTTATTCCTAATCCGGAAATTAAAATAAGAAGATACCATCCACTTATAATCCAAATAATATCTGTACATGGGAGATTTCCTGCATTTTTCCAAAGATTGGGAAGAATGCAGGAAAATAAATGCATTTGTAGAGAAATTGGTACTGTTTACCACTATTTAATGGAATGTATGGAGATCTCAGAGTTAAGGAAGGACCTGAAGATTGTCAATAATGATTTAAGTACAGTACTGATGGTACCAGGTAATCTCAAAGCCCAGAAGGATATGATGTTAAAGATTGATGGTTTCATTCCAACTGTTTGAGAGAGTGCAGGTGGGGAGAAAGACAGCTATTTACTACCCCGAAAGGAATGATAGTTTGACTGTTCGGTCAATGTAAGGTTGGGCAATACTTATTCAGCAGTCGACCACAACAAATTCTATCGATACTACTACGTTCAGTGGTGGCGGGTTGTCGGCTTTATGCAAGAAGAATAAGAAGCCTTAATTATAGCTACTCTGTATTTCAATCACTGTCTCTACCAATCTATAAAAATGAATGTGTTAGTGAGTGGCATGACTATAGAGGTCAAACCTTTTAAACCAGAGCTATCATATTTGGCATATATATAGTTTAGAGGATGATGGGAATCGGCAACTTGGAAAGATTTTATTTAGAATTTTATTAAATCAAAAATTAAACAGAATTTTTAAGTTTTTCGCGATAACTTTAGTAAATATCATTTCATAAAAACAAAATTTACATCGGTAACAGATATATGCCATCACTGAATTAAAATTCAAACAATTTTTATTGTTACATTAAGAATTGAATTGAGTAACTTATTCCTTCGATACGGCAAAGAATTTCGTCAACTTTTGGTGATTTCGCAATAAAATGAAAATAAAAATTATATTCTAAAAGATTCAATTATTAATATTCTAAAGGATTCAATTATTATTAAAATATTATTCTAACTGAAATTTAAAACAAAATTTTTTAAAGAGTCAATTTTTACTCACCTCATGTGTAAAATGTCAGATGGCCCTTCACATCATATGTAAAGTGTCATCTTTATTATTTATGCCTAAAACGATTTCTTATACCTCAAACTATTCCATGTTGAAAATTCCTTACATATATTATAAATTGATACTGTGAAAACATTTTTTAAATGGTAAGAGATGCTAAATTGGATTAAATAATTCAAATCATTTTCAAGTATTTTGTATATTTATTTTAATTTTCGTAGGAAAGCATTGGAAAATGAAATATAAAAATTAAAAAAATAATAACTACTGAAATCAATTATTATTTTTAACAATCAATTGTTAATAAATCAGGTTAACACAAAAACTAATATATCTCACTAGAAGCAGGTTGTTGGGTATACTTTACGCAGACGATATATTGATATCGAATACTTATTTTTATATAAACACTTAAATATGCAACGATTAAAATTAGGAAATGAAATTATATTGAAATAAATACATGTTTAAAAACTCTACTTGTTGAATAGACTTATATCCAAATAAATAAATGTTTATGTTGAATATAATTATATCGAAGTACATAAAGGCTTAAAAGCTATACTTGTGGAATATTATTATATCCATATAACAATCTACGAGAAAAAGAAACTTTCTCATCAGCCAGGAAAAAAAGTTTGGATGTCTCATTTCTTCCACATAAAAAAATACTTCATTTCAATTTGCTTTCAACAGTTTTCCCAAAGAAGTTTTATCTTCTGATCTAAAGTTCCAGAGGAGACAGTGTATCAAGCCATTAAGCCAGCTATGATAAATGATCTTGAATTCAGCTGCTTGCATAATCCACTGGCAGAGGTCCATCTCCCATTGCGAGCGTGCATTGTGTCAATCCTAGTGTTGCGATGACCAGAGCCAACCAGTTAAGCTACAGAAGCACGCAGACCGGATGCCAGCAAATGACATTCTCATGAATATGGAGAGTGTTCTAAAACATTGATTGAACCATCGGGGAATGAGAGGTTTCGGTCAAGAAGTACAGGATTTGGAGACCATCTGCCGACGTGACTGGCAGATAGAAGCTGTTGGATAGAGATGGTATTTGATATAAATTATTCATATCCTAATGGTGTAGTGGTAAAAGATTGGTCACTGATTTAGAAATGTGGAAGGATTTCAATTTTTATGGTTTCGGGACTGCTTTATTGTTGTAGTTTTTTTAGTTAGTTTTATTCAATCGACGTAGTGAAATAATTTGTTTATAGAGTGTGGCATAAATGCCCAGAAAAATAATTTTAAATAAAACTATTAAGAATAAATAAACAAAATATAGCAAATTCTAATAAAGGTAGAATATAATAAAGATATGGTAAGAATAATAAATAAATTTAATTGGTTTGAAAGTGGTTGCCTTTTTCAACAATGCAGTGACGCAAACGCTAATTGAAATTTTCAGCAATGGAAGGCATAATTTCTACATTTAATATATCCCCTTTGCTCTAAAGTGATTGCTTTAAAAAGTTCAAACTTTTATGTGGTTTAGTACAGACATTTGACTGCAAAATGGACTTTACACTTTAATCCATTAGATTGATATCTGGCGGATGAAGTGGCCATTTTACAGATGATATCAAGTTCGAAATATGCCTTGCACCACTCTAGTGTCTTTTTGACCTTGTGAGCTGGTGTGGAATATTGTTAAAGCGTTAAATTTCCTTTTAATTGATTTCTGGCCAACAAAAAGAGCAATAACTTCCAGAAAGTGTTCACCACACGATTTCGATCACTTTCTGGACGTCAACCATGAATTTGAAACTCTTTGAAATGGTAGTAGTAAAATGTTCCCTCCCAGAAAGAAACAGCAAGTAAACTAAGAGATATATTCTAAAACATTTTATAATTAAAGTGCTAAATCAAAAACTTAACACACATTTTTTTAAAGTATTTATTCTCTATTCAATGGTGCAGTAACTTTGTTCAAGTATTTTTGCCGCAGTCAGAATAAAGAGTGTATTTGTATATAGAGTTATCGATAAAGTTCTTTTGGGAATTTAATTTGGAAATGCTGTTTCATATAATAGGGAAAGTAATAAGCACCTATAATAAGTAATTATGCAATTTATCGAGAATCTTCACAGGGCTCCTAGAGGCAAAATCATAAAGTAAAGGGAGAAATAACAGAAAATAAAAGATATTTATCAAAAATTTTGAATTAGAAAAATATGTGCTATACCAGAATAAAAATGCAGTAGAATAACACATGGATCTACTGTTTTGTACTAATTGATGGATATATTTACGATTATGGACATTTTGTGATTTGAAAAAAATTTGTTCTAAAAAATAAAACAAATATTTTTCGCCTTTTTCGGAGTCAAATATTGTCAAAATAAAAGTAAAGAAAAATAACTCTGAAAAAGTCTAAAGATTATCTTAGGATACAATTTTTTTATGTTTAGGACAAACCCTCTTTCAAAAAAAGGAAAATTTATGATTTTAATTGGTAATATCCTCCTTTAATTTAACAAATAACATGCATTTTACGTTTTATTGCATTTATATTATAGGATAGCATACATTTTTCTAATTGGACTTTTCAGCTGATATCTATTATCTTTTAAATTAATTTTATTTCCTTAGTGCATCGCTAAAAGCGGTTTAGTTTGTCTCAATAAATTTCTCATTATCGCTTCACTATTGGTATATATTTACTTCCTTAACTAAACGAGACGTTGCTTTGAGCTTAAATCTTTTCTTATGGGTACAAAGATAAGAATACCAATTAACAATATATATATATAACAGCTAATGCGAAAATGAATGTCAGTAAATACTTACAGAATACGAATGTCTAAGCATAAGTGATGTGCTTTAATTTTCAAATTATATGATTGACTGGAAAATCTCAGTATGTTTTTGTTTATTAATAAGCATAAGATGTTTTCTAGATAATAAAACTAATATCTGCGTAAAATGTATTTTTTAAAAAGTTAATTCATGCATTTTAAAATGTGAGATTACTAGATTTTATAAATGATAAAAAGTTACTTAAAATTTATTTCCTGAAAAAAGATTTGTAAATCTAAATTTAATTATTTAAAAATATTATAATGACGCTCTAAGCTAACAAGAAAGATCATCAGTCATATCCATGATCTGAAATTAACAGTTGATTGCGTTGCCAACTTAAAAAATCATAATTATTCTACTGTTTTGCTTCATATCCAACAGAAATGAAATATCTCTTTCATGAAATTTGTTTTCTTCTTAAACACTTAATTTTATGCATTTTCCATTTTTATATATGATAAAGTATCCTTGAATTATTATATTTATTTTGTCATAATTTAAACTTTTAAATCTAATAATTTTTAATGACTTTTCTGAGCAAACGATTTTTAGCATAAAATCTTTCGTTATATTATTTTCCAGTTATCGTTTTCTATTTTTATTGTTTTTATATTTATCTCATTTTATGCGCATATTTATGATTTCTTAAGTTTTTCCCCATTTAAACCTCTTAAAGCTTGTTTTCATCCTCTTATGTATAATATTTCTTAACAAGACTGCGAAGAAATGTTTTTGAAGTTTTGATTCTGTTTATTTTATTTTAGAGGATTTGCAAGACAGTCATATTTAAGTAAAATTCATGAGTGGATTATAAGATGGTTGTTTATTTTTAAATTATTAAAGCAGACGTTTTATTACAATGCAAGACATATTTTATAATGACCATCAATTTCATTTTATTTGAAATACAAGACAAAAAATACTTTTTCTAAATCCAATGTTGTAGATTCAGCCTTCGTTATATATTCTTTAGTTTTTGAATTTACCAACTTTTAGAAAAAACGCTTGGATATAAAAGATAAAAAGAATAAACAAAACTCACTGAATTTAATATTATTTTAAAAAGATCGATTTATTTACTACTAGACGCCTTTGGCGACCAGCTGGTTCGCAAAGAGTAATGGGGTCTAAAATTTTCAATTAAATACTTATGTGCTTTGCTCTCTTTATAATTTCTCTGCCAGATATATTTAAACTTCGAAAGTCACGTAACACTGATTTACTAAATTAATGATATAGATGTTGCAAACGATCATAGAAACCTTTGAATTGTATTTCGTTTTTAGAAAACATAACATTTATTATTTATTTAATTTCATCCAATCCCGTGGTGAATGTTCCATTTTTTTTCGATTTAATTTGCAGTCATAGTTAATTTATTTTTTAATTTGAACTTCTGTCAGTATGATTTCAACAGTTTAATAAAAGCTATTTTTTCCCTTTGCTCGTTTATTATTTATTTTAGAAAATGTCACATATTATATTTCTTTTATTTTATCCAGTCACGAGCTAAAAGTTGCATTTCTTTAGATTTAATTTGTAATGATAGTTTGTTTTTTTTAAGTTTGAACTTCCGTCAATAGGATGGCAACATGCTGATAAAATCTAATTTTTCCCCCTTGACGTGCTCGTGCAGATTAAATTTTATTGTTTTGTCCGAAATATATTGATGTAAAACATAGATAAAATATTTCTTTAAAAATTCGTTAAAAATAGAAGCTTAAGTTATACATTAAAACAAAGATGCCATTGGAAAGCTAACTTTTTAATCTTTAAATTGATGTAAAAATCATGTTTGTGCAATAATATTTTCGGAAGTTATAGTGGAAAATCGTCGAAATTTCGCTTACATTTTAATTAATTCAAATTCTAATTAAAAATTCAAAAAAAGGGCTCCGAGGTGCACATTCCCGACCTCCAAGGTATACATGTACCAAATTTGGTAGCTGTAGGTCCAACGGTCTGGTCTGTAGAGCGCCAACACACACACACACACACATAAACACACACACACACACACACACACACACACACACACACACACACACACACATTGAGCTTTATTATAAGTATAGATTGACATAGGAAGTTAAATTGAGATCTATGAGCTCGGAAAATAATAACTATTTATGAAAACATCAGAATGAAATAATATAAACTAAAATATACGCCAGCCGTATATATTTCAGCTTAAATTATGTTCTTGTATTTTATTTGGTAAGATCTGAACAACGGAACCGGAGAATTTCAAGTTCGTGACCCGATTCCACCAAAGAACCGTCGTATCAACAAATTTGGTTGCATATTTAAATCATTAAGGACAAACATCCTCCTGCTGGTGTGGCATGTAGACAGGGTGCCAGCTCTGGTCTTGTCCTAATCATCTGATCACCGTTCAGAATTACGAGGTCAGTCCCAAAATATCTCTATTATTGCTTAAAATGAGACAAAACTATATTTTAGTTCAAATTAATGCCTTAAATTACAAATAACCATATTAAAAATAATTATCGTTGTTATTCAAGTCAAAATAGACGATTTTTAAACAGTTTAGTTATATAAACGTCCCGTTTTAAAGCAGAACTAAGGCTATTTTGGAATGGACCTCACCTTTTGAACAGCGGTTAGATAATGAGGACGACAATTAAGATGGAAAAACCCATTGTTTGAGGAATTGTTTTTCTAAATGTCGATGCGTACGTAATCTAATAATCTCGTGATTATTTCAAACCGGTGGAAACTGGTTAATGACTTAAATTATAAAGGTAATTCGAAGAATTCAAAGAATGAATAATTTGGGAATCAAGTTGTAACTTTAGTTGGATATAAATAACTAAATATTACAACCTTTTGCATTATTTTTAATAGCCCTAAAAGTGAAAAATAGATGCCTCAAAAGCGAAAAATCTTGAATTTATTGCCTACGCCTTTTGAGACTTTAAAAATCTCAAACCGAATCTCACGGTAAAATAAAGAAAAGAATCTAAAATATTTTTACCTCTAACTGTGCATGATAATTCTTTATACAAAATAAATATAACTGTACATAATAATTAGATGCCTCGTAAATTGATTGTTAATAAACAAAAAGGGTAAAAAATCGCACTTCTGTAATGACAAATTCTAGTTATTCATAACATTATATTACTTTTTAATTTTTTATTTTCATTCATATAAGATGAATTTTTTATATGAGTGGTTGTTTATTAATTTAAAAATCTATAAATTCGTTAACATTGTTGTTAATGTTATTTACAATTTTGTACACCTAATCAAGAATTAATTTTAAAACTTAAATAACCTTGTAAGTATCCTTTTCTCGCCAGCTGCTAATAAACAATTGCAAAATGTTCACAAATAAAAAAAATGTTATACGTTTTGTTATTTTATATGTAATGCACACAGAATATACGAAATGCTATTAAATTATTATAGAAATAATTTTCCTGGCCAAAGGCATCCAATTGAAATATTATTTTCAAAGTTGCTACCCGTCTCAGACAAATTGAGAGTGCGAGAAATTTTAGGTTTCCACTTTCAACTAAATGGAATGACTTTTATTGAATCAAATCTGTTAAAAAATTTCTGAATTACTTATTATGTGTTTAAAAATTTTTGAAATTGATAAAGCAAAAAATTATGCCTAGATTTTGGACATTCTATCGAATTAATGGCATTCTATTGAAAGAAATCGGTTTAGAAATTTTTGATTTAAGAGAAAAATAAATCTACGAGTCGAGAAGGCTTGATAAACCATATTATATTGTCGTGTTAATTCAATAACCCAAAGAATGCATAAGACACAAAAATTTCCTTCAAATGTATGTTACTGCATTTCAACTGAGGAAAGGCATTTCAAGAAATATTGCAATAAAGTCAATTTTATTTCAAGACTTTAAAATCTTTAATCAAATTTTAAATTTAATTTTTAATCAAACTCAAATTATAATCATTTTTAAATCTTCAATTATAATCAAATTTTAATTATAATCAGATTCTTTAATTATAATCAAATCTTTAATTATAATAAAAAAATACAAATGTCAAATTTTAATTATAATTAAATTTTTAATTTTTTGATGTGAAATTTTTTTTTTACTTCATTTGATTCTAAAAATAACTAAGCATTTCCATTTTGTCTTTACATCGAAGAAGGTATATTTCTATATATCTTATTACTGTACAAGATGAATATCTATTAAGTATTTGTTTTTTTATATTAATTTTCATGTTTTAAACTTGATAAATAGAAAAAAAAATATTATTTAAAAATTATTATTATGGTATTTTTAGTTTCATTCAAAGAATTTAATTCTCTAATTGTTCTTTAAGAAACATTTGTATCAAACTCCCATTTATAATCGACAGCTCTATATCGATTTTAGTCACAAGACATTTCTATTATTTTAGCATACGTTCTAGGATGTAAACCGAGGTCTTAAACATGTGGTTGATAAAACTGAGTAACGTAAAATACGGAATTTACAGTAATTTCATTAATATATTTACTAACGAAAGCAGTATTAAATATAATTATCCCCAGCATTTAAAGCATTTTTTTCGAATTGAAACTACATCTAAGGATTTAAACATATTGTAATGATTGAACATACTTTAACATGATTTAAACATACTGTAAACTACCTGTAAGGATTTAAACATAGAGGATATAATGGTGGCAATAAATTTATTAAATTCGCGTTTAGGATGTAGAAAATATAACAACAATAAGAGCGGTCATCTGTTTGCTAACATCTCCTTTAAAATTCTGTAAATTCAATAAAGATCTGTGTATGCTCAATTCATGTAGGTAGGTATCTTTATTTCATTTTTTTGATATAATCTAATTTGGTTTTCTTTCGAAAAAGAAAGATTTGCACTGTAATTAGTTTGAAATTTTTATACATGAATTATTAATGATTGCATATCTCAGAAGTACAAAAACATGTTGTTAAAGCCATGAATTTCTATAAATTTTAAATAAGCTACATCGTTGTAAAATTCAATTTCGCTTTCATTTTAGTTCATAAAATATCCTATTTAATTTTTGAAATCCTATGTAGTTAAAATATGTTATCTTTTCAAAACATAAATTGAGTGAAACATACCTGACTTTGAAGCAGGATATTTTTAAGGAGAAATCTAAATTAAATTGAGAATATTATATTAGGCAAATTTATAATAGCTGAGACAAAATTGAAGCTTGTTTAAAATAATAAATTAAACATCTTAATTATTCAGGCAAATGATGATGCTATTTGGTTTTTTATTTTCATTTTTCTAACTAATTTTGCTATAAGCAATCAAATTTAAAACTTGATTGAATTTTGCAGACGCAAGATTAAATATTATATGAAATGAATATTTCATTTCAATATAAATATAATTCCTTCTTCCGTTATTGAGCGGATTCCTTTGAGGTCGTTCATAAGTGAATGTGACTTTTAAATGTCTGTCCAGCATATAATATCAAAATGCCCACGTTTCAATGCTAAGCGTTTGATATTTTTTCTAAACGCGAGCCCCTCACTACCTTTATTATTTAAAATAGCCCTAGAGTTGCTTCAAAACAGGACGTTAATATAACCAAACCAAACCAAACCTTTATTATTTGACAAGAGACCACAAACTCAAATTTTCGTATTTTTAAATCTATAAAATTTTATGCACTCATTTAAATTTTGTTTTTTTAAAGTGTTTTTTACACATTACCCGGTTTTTAATTATTACACATTGATATGGTTTTAACAATGATTTGGCGCAGCATAGTCCAAAATATGGCTCTTGCGCCAGAAAAATCCAAACAAACAAACCCTTTAAGAAAATCTGTCTATTGCAAGGGTTCACACGACATGACTTCTAGGAATAATTTTCTGATCAAAAGTTATTCGCTTGAAAAACAATTTATACCAGACTCTTAAAATTAATTTTTAAAAAACTTCATATTTCATTTTAATTTCTGTATTGGAGGGATTGTGTTTTCTCGCGCATTTTTATATCAGCCAAATTTCTTTGTCTTTAATTACCAATCTATAAACTGTTATATCATGTTATTATTCAACTACATTTGTTGAATATTTCCTTTTGAAGGTAAATAAGTTTTGAATGCATCTCATAATCCTTTTTTCCTGTTTTTTTTGTCTTGGCTTTTGGGGTATTTTACACCATCATGAAGAATTTAGAAAAAATATCAATTCTTATCAATCTTTACTTAAATTGTGAAGATTGATAAGAAATGTCTGCTGTTTAACCACAAGGAAAAATATTAAGAATTTGTTGATAAAACCATATCTGCTAATTTCTCAGAAGATATATTGCATGCTTTTATTTACAGGAGTACAAAGTTTTGTACATGTTGTTTTGTAAGTAATATAAGTCGAGTAATTTTGATTAGATTCTGTCGACGAGTAATGCTTGTGGAAGGAAAAGGAAAGTCTCGAATAAGTTATCAAGCTGAAACTAGGAAGTTAAAGAGAATGTTGAAATTTTCTTTTCTCTATAATTCTTTAATTATTGTAGACAGAAGGAATATTTAATAATATCTGAATAATTATCACTAAAAAATATATTTTTATTTTTATAAAGTGAGAACAAGATATTGTTTTGGCTTGAAGTTTTTTGAACCTTAAAATGTGAATCTTTAAAGCGTCAAAATGCATAGGCTACAAATTGGCGATTTATCGCTTTTGAAGCACTCATTTTTGCTTTTTTACTGTTATTAGAAAATAATGCAGAAAGTTGTCGCATTTAGCGATTTATCTCCTACTAAAGTTGCAATTTGATTTCCAATTTTTTCTGTCTCTGAGTTCTCACGAATTATCTTAATTTAAGTCATAAACCAGTTTAAACCGATTTAAAAGAATCACGAGATTTTCGGATTACGCATGCGTCGATATTTAGAAAAACGATTGGATATATTTATTTGACTGTTATCTGGAATATACAATTGTAAATTGTTTTCAGCAGTCTATGAAATCAAAAAAATAGTGAAATACCTTTACAAAATTCTATCGTTTAGACAAGATGAAGTAAAAGTATTTTAAAAAATGTCTCCAAATTTGAAATTGTATCTATGAAACGAACATGATTATATTAACCCTAAAAATAAACAAATATCATCTTGGCATTTTATTAAAACCGATACTGTATTCCCCAATTTTAGTCACGATTTTCTTTTATACATGATTCTAAAACATGATTTGAATACAAAACTTTTGAAGAAAACAAAATTAAATTTAAATAATCCACTGAGAAATTCGTATCCTATATTCTCAATGCATTGTTTACTGCTAGCCCCATACATTAACTCTATGTTTATTGCCATGACGACGATTAAGCTGCCATCGAATGATAATAGCACACAATTTTGTCCATTGTAAAATTCACAAATAAAAGTGTCAAGACATGTAAAGGTCTTCATTCAAAATGTTTCATGTTTTTTAATCAGAGTGCAACATTTTCCTGTTGAAATCGAATGAGAATGAAATCGAACACGCGATTTGGCATTATCGTCTGCTGTTGCGTGACTTGTGCTGGTAGATAACAAAAGAACTATTTTGTTCGAAATAATGTAAAAGAATTAACATCGACTATCAACCAGCATAATAGGATATATTTAATAATAGATCGCAAGCAACAAATATTGGAAAAATTTGCAATTATATGATAATTTTCTGGGTTTGTGTAGTGTTTGAAATGATCTGAAACAAGTGGACATAATTAGGAAATACAATGCATCAACCATATGATTTTTGCAGATTGAACAACGATTTTTATGACAGATTTTTGCACGCAGATTTAGAAATAACCTTTTTGTTCAATTATTATGAGTCAGATGTGCATAATGAAGCTCTCAAAATTTATTGTATAAAATATCATAAAAATTAGGATAGTAAGTAATATGAAGTCATAACAATAATTCCATTTTATTATTCCGATATATTTTTAGAAGATCCTGTGTTTCTTACGGAAAAGTTAGACTAATAATTTCAAAAATTTGTATAGTTAATTTTGACTGTTTTTAAAATTTTAAAATGAAATTTTTAATGAATATTATATAATCGGGGATATTTTGTGACAATATTTATGTCTGTTATATTTTTAATGCTATATATAAGGCTTTGAAATCATTTTTTTGAGTATTTAACCCATTTTAATGTAAAGAAATTAAAATTTTTAAATTACAGAATTTAAGAATATGAGCTAAAAACATCATGGGAGATTTAATTATTTGTTTCTATTTCTTAATAATACAGGTTTTTATATTAACTTTTGAGAATTGTTTTATTAAACAAAATTAATCGTTTTTATTTTAATCAAATAATAATAATTCATATAATTCACAAAGGCTCGAAATATTTGAATATATTTGCGACAAAGTGATAAAAAAAGTTAAAAAACTATCAGACTTTAAGGCAACGCTGTACCTCAAATGTTTTTTCTTAAATTTTAATGTTTAAAATTATATGTTACTTCCATTTTATGCAAAAAAGTACTTTATTACTCTTTTGTAAAAGTTTTGTTTAAATAATTTAATATTTTTTGAAAAAAAAAAAAAAAAAAAAAAAAAACTAAAACCCAATGACTGTTTTTAATTGTAAAGATTTTTCTCCAAATTTTTTGTCTAGGCAGATATTAATATGCTACATAAAAATAAATATGGATTTTCTCCTTTGAAATGTATTTTATTTTTTATTGTAAAAAACACGAACAAATCTAAAAAATGCAGAAATTTTGAATTTGGACATTTTTAAAAAAAATTACTATGCATCTTAGGGCTAATTCTATTCAGATTTTATGAAACATATTTCTGAACCTGCATGAAAAATCCCCACCTTTACCTCCATTTTTAAACGTAATATATGAAGAAAAAACGAACTTGTAGAAAATTGTTTTTAAAATTTTTATTCATCTGAATCATAATATAAAATTTATCCAATTTACCTGTAACTTTTACAAGGTGTGATTCAAGTTATTCTAAATTTTTTAAAGTGAAAAAATGCCAAAAGCTTATGGAAACAAAATAATATATTTGTATATTGAAGATATATAAAGGAAAACTAACAAAAGATCGAAATTTCCTGAATCTTATCATAATATCTATCATATAATACGCATATAAAACTCAATTAAATGTATATTTCAACTATTCTGATTGCTATACCTGTTATTCTGTTTGCTATTTTTGTTACTCACTTTACTATTTCTTAAATTCTGTTTGATCGATGCAGTTGTAACTTTAAGTATTTGCTCCAAAAAAATTCTTAAACTGCTTTATGAAGTTTTGTGTCTTGAATCAAATACATCGCTATAATAGCTCATTTGATGAATGACTGTGGTAAATTGGCAGTAATTTCGCCAAATGAGATTCAAACACTTATAAAAGACGCTCATTTGGCAAAATGACTGCCAATTTACCCAATCTGAAAAATGGGCGTGGCAACATTGTTTACTCTCCTGTCATGCATCAAACATTCCTCAATTACTTAATAAAAAATAAAGCTACGACTCTAAAATTTTGCAGGCGCGTTTAGAATGACTCAATTTATTATATAAGCCAATAAAAAATTTTGATGTTTTGATGATTTTTCGAGTACTGTGACGGAGAATTAAAGTTATAATGAATAAAATTGCTTGAAATTTCAAACTTCTCACAATATTTTAACACAATATCTGATAGAAATAGTAATCATGCGAATAATTTTCTTTTTTATATAAACAGTTTTTTTGTGTCATAAATATTGAATAAAAATGGATTCTTTTCTGAAATGATTCTCTAAAATATTTTCCTGTTTGACAAAACATTTAATTACTGAATAACTTTTATTATTCGTAAACATAATTGTCTTTATAAAACATAAAGATAAAACAATACGAGTTAAAGCCGAGGTATGAAAAATTAAATTTAAAAACAAAAAAATATCATTTGCAAAAAAAGTAAAAAATCTCCACAGTAAAGTATGAAATAAAAGGCTAGTAATAAAATAATCTAAAAGACAATGCATACATATTGGATAGCGTCTTCTTTACATAATAATAAATAAAAATTATATGTTTTTAGAAATTCTATTAGATATTTTTATCATTCTGTATAAATTAAATTATAATAAGTTATTCTGATTGTATTTTACTTAGATTATTACAAATTAATTTAACTATGTGTTTTCATATACACAAAGAAAAACATGGATATGTTTAGATTTTAAATTCCGTTCCTTCAACTTCTAAATTCCGTTTAAAAATGTGTAAGTAAATATATATATTTATATTTATTAAGAATAAAGGGGAAAGATCCATGTATTTTGAATAAATGCATTCATTTTTGTCAAATAAAAATCTTCTCAATGTATTTGTATCTCTCTTCTGTTTTCCGGAATTTTAAAATAAAAATTAATATTCTGCTTTAAACGAAAGCTGTGAATATTTGATAATAGTTTACTTATGAAAAAGAATTATTTCATTCCAGAAAATACTTATGAAATAAATTCACAAAGGTATACAAATATTTTTCAGAGTCGATCTACATCCATAAAACCATTTATTTGTGAAATATATAATGTTTTCTTTATATGCTGTTTCTTCGAAATAAGATAAAATTTCTATGTTGTCATGCACAACTGTTAAATGCAATTTAAAAGTTTCTAATTTCTAATCAGTTTATAAGTTTAAATGTACAATAAATATAAAAATTTATCGTAGGAAGTATTCAGAGAAAAGAAGAAAAAAAAACTAGTTCCGTTTTTGATAAATTTTATCTTTCCATGGAAACCTAAAATGAATTAGTTTTTGTTTATTATTATCTTTTTTATTCTAGGAAATAATAAATACATCATTTAAAAATAATTTTTGAAAAATGTATAAACTATTAAAATTATCTATTAAATGCGTAATACTAATTTTAAAAATGAGATTTTATGAATACTTTTTTTCTTTAGTATTAGAGATAAGATTCTTTCATCAATGCTTTATTAAAAATTACATTTTAGCAAGAAAAAGGGAAAATAAATATGGTTTCAATAGATGTTTTTTTTTATTTCCTCATGAAATTTATTTTGACACTGATTAAAAATTGTATTTCAAAGTTTTAGACAATACGATAAAGGATTATCTCAAGGTGGAAAAATGTAAGAAAATATTTACAAAATATATTTTTAATATTGCTTACACCAAATGTGTTTGTTTAAAATAATTTGTGTATTTCCATTCTTAAAGTTTTTAATACAATTTCTCGATCTGTTTTAATATTCCAATCTATAACAGCTAAAATCATAATAATAACCCCAATGCTTGAAATAAAAATCTTTTATATTTTAAAATTATTTCTTTTGAAATCAAGTTATCTTTTTGACTTAAAAATTTCCGAAAATCTGCAAATAATTTTTGAAAAAATGTGTCTTGGAATGTATAATTTTTTTTTCCATGGAATGAAGATTCTTTGATCGATTGAACATTTTTAAATGGTATTAATACTGTCTCTTTTATAAAATGAATAACTAAAATTAGTAATAAATTCTAAGTATCTATAAAATACACTTTTAATGCAACGAGTTTTGGTTTGTTACAGAAAATATCAACCGATAAATAAAATACATAAAATGTTCCTGTTTAATTTATTTTGTTTCTTTTTAGAATTAAACTGTAACCAATACCAATATTTAGAAAATAATGCATCTAAAACACTTGAAAGAATCCAAAAAAAGCCGTTGGTAAATTATAAATATGGTTTCACAATATTTAATATCAATCCTTTTGAGTTTGCCGTCTTTTCAAGAACATATTCCTGCATACTTTCAAAGATTTATTATCTCTAAGAAAAGACATAACACACACTAATTAGTGCGTTAAAATGTAGGAAAGTAAGTAAAAAGAATAGGACAGTTAAAAAAAATCTTCTCATCAAGCTGAAAGGCAGTTGTAGAAAATTTCCTTTATATATAAGTTACAAATTGGCATAATTTTTTGATATTAGAAGCAGGCAAATTTAGGGTTTGATAATCCCATTTTCCCCCTAATTTGCAAAATATTTCAGTTGTTGAAAGACTTTGAGGAAAAAGTTGTTCATCTTTATGAGGTGCTAATTCGGTTAGTTGAATTTATTTTTCTACTTTCAATACTAAGAAAGTTAAAGCGAAATGAAAAATTCAAAGCCTTACCATGTCCACTTGCCTTGAGGGTGATTCACAAACTCATCTGAGAATACTACATTTCTAAGAATACAGTCCTACCCAGTTAAAATCCAAACAAAAATACTCTAGTTATTTTGTGCGCAAGGACAAAGCATTATACTTAATATATATAGAGTGCTCCAGTGAAACATACTTATTTGAAAAAATTCCTGAGGGTAAGTTCTGTGGGTAGAGAGGTGATAGTAGTTCCCAAGTTTGTTTCCCCGTCTAGTCAGTTGCCATCATGCTTTGGTCTAGAGAACAGCGGGCCCTCGACGTCGAGAGTTTCTTTTCTAACGGAGGCTCACTTGTTGCCACACAACGTGCCTTCCACGCTCGCTTTGAAATTCCTTCTCCTGACCGTAATTCGATTTTGTCGTGGGTTAAATCACTTCAGGAGTGTCACTAAACCCAGAAACGGACATCAACGGACCACCAAAACTCCGGAAAATGTCGAAAGAGTGAGGCAGACAGTGCTGCGTTTTTCCCAGCGTTCGGCTCACAAACACGCAGCTGTTCTGGGAATTTCTGACACCACTCTTCGACGAATTCTCCATCAAGACCTTAAATTTCATCCCTACTAATTGGCTACTGTGCAAAAATAAATTGAAAGCCATTTTGTTGCCCGTCAAAATGCATGTGAAATGCTGCTTGACAACCTGCCTGAAGAAGCGGTCGTTTTTTTCAGAGACGAGGCTCACTTTGAAATCCCTAGTTTATGTCCATCGACTATGGATAATAGCTCCCCTCAAGAACAACATTCGCTGCACCATTGCCAACATACCGATTGATATGCTGCAAAGAGTGGACACGAACTTCAAAAACCGACTTACCTGGTGTATGTGCAATGGGGGTCGCCATTTAACCGATGCCATTTTCAAAGATGTATGAAAAAAATGGGATATTGTATTCTCAAATAAAAGAAGTATTAAAAAAATAACTGAAATACTTTTGTTTTAATTGAGCTTTAAAATAAGTAAGTTTCTCTGTCGCACCCTGTATATATAATTTTTGAACAAAAAGCGGTTTTTGTTTCTAGGGACCATGATTGGTGAAGAACTGAAGAAATTTTCCCTGATGTCTTACCATGAGAACCATTCAAATAGGCAGTCTTCATGTAGGAATTTACCTAATAAAAAATTATTTGCTATTCAACACAGTAACAATAACTTACAAGGTAAATATGATCATTTAAGAAATCTGCCTAATATGAAATATTATAATGAGGAAATTAACGATTATATAAAAACATTTTCTGATAATTTCTACCTGTAAAAATAAACACATTTAGAAACAATCGATACAATCAAACAAAGATTGGAAAATTGATTTTAGAAGGATGATTTTTGTTTTAATATTCAATTAGTAGTTATTTATAATACTAATATGTATCCAGTAATAACTAGCAGCTTATTGGATTATGTCATACATGAAGAACATGAACAACAAATTACTCCTCCAAACCTCTGGCTGTACTTTTATGCTCTTAATACTTAAATGTTTATAGATAGATATTTCTACAAGAAACACAAATTGCTAGCTACGCATTTTCTGACATTTGAAGACATTCCTGTTTTCCTTTCAAAGAAAATAAACTTACTCCCTGGAAAGTCCTTTCAGAAAGCAACCTAACCACTTATAGAAAGATAAAACAGAACCTCATCTCAGGTACTCATTCTGCACTTCTAGGTGCATTAATCGAAAGAGACGGCACAAAGTTGTTTTAGTATATCTTAATTATTGGCCCAGTTTTGTCAAAAAAAATTAACCTTCAGGTACTAAGTCTCACAACCAATCTGTTGTGGCTCAGTATTTTATAATTTGACTAATTGTACTAGGCTTAATAAATTTAGAGTGAAGATGAGAAATGTGGCATCCTATTTTGGTCTGAACGACAAGAAGTACCTAAATAGTGAATGAAATAATACTTAGATGAAAATTTTATTTCCTTTATTCTGTTTTATTTTAGTTTAAAAGTACTTCAGAATGAATCCGAAAGTTTAATTCATCAGCAACATTTGATTTTAAAAACATCAAACACAAAGAAAATAGAATCGTTTGAAATAATCGGTTGAATTTTGCTAAGCCTAATCTCAACTCGATTGGGAAAAAAATTGGTGCCTAGCTTATCTTTGGCGGGATTTGACGTCAGCGTTTTGGCGCGAAATTTAGTTTTTAATTAATAAAAATTAACCACTCAATTAACCGGAATAAAAAGTAGCTTATGTTCTATTCTTAACTATAATTTATCTTTGCACTAAATTTCATCCAATTCCGTTCAGCAGTTCTGGCGTGATTGAGTAACGAATATCCATCCATCCAAACTTTCACCTTTATAATATATATATATATATATATATATATATATATATATATATATATATATA
>JAPMOQ010054956.1:183218-198467 GCA_026543055.1 Argiope trifasciata
AAATAAATTTCAGGTTATGCAGGTTATTTAAGAATGAAATGTCTTTAAAAAAAGAACCATTAATCAGACAAATCAAATATAACCAACCAATACAAATTCTAGACATTCGAAGATATAAACGACAACGATGATTGCAATTTGATAATACGCTTTATTGACTGCAATTTTTTCAAATAATCTCTTTATTTTGGACAAATAAAAAAAATAAATTTCATAAAAGGGGTCCTAAATGGACAGCCAGAAGTATAACACACCATCATATATTATATTCTTGATTATATATCACCAAAGGAAAAAAATCGTACATTTAACAAAACTGCAGACTTTTTTGAGAAATACCCTTTGAGTCAAAATATATGAAGACACGTTACGCATTTTTTACAACAAAAAAAGGAATGTAGGGAGAAAGAATACTCCACCACCCTCCAAACAAACAAAGGAATATCAATACATTCGCCATGGAAACACTAAGTCGCGTTTTACATTCCTGCACTGATTTAAGGGTGTGTTCTGAAGCGAGCACTGTTCCTCACTAAAAAGAAAATGCGCATTTTTCCATCTCAGTTACTCCGATGGGTAGAAATATCGGATCTGTATTTATTGGGGATTTTTTTTATTTGCTAGATTCGGAAATGCTTTTTTCTTCTTTCGAATACATAGCGGCATCTAGGACTGTCCCAATTTATTTCACAAAACATAAATATGGTATATGATATAGATATATATAATTATCTATATCTATACTTATAATAAAGCTTAATGAGTGCGTGTGTGTGTTGGCGCTCAACAGGCCGGACCGTTGGACCTACAGCTACCAAATTTGGTGCATGTATAACTTGGAGGTCGGGAATGTGCACCTGGGAGCCCCTTTTTCCGAATTTTTAATTACAATTTGAATTATTAAAAAAATTTCCAAAATTTCGATGTTTTTCAGCTATAACTTCCGAAAATATTATTGCACAAACACGATTTTAACATCAATTTAAAGATAAAAAAAAATAGCTTTCTAATGGTATCAGTGTTTTAATGTATAATTTAAGCTTCTATTTTTAACGAATTTTTAAAGAAATATTTTAACCCTGATTTTTTTGCAGGTAACTGGATAAAATAAAAGAAAGCAACGAAGGAAGCTCAAGTAAAAAAAAAAATATTAAATATGCGATTTAATTGAAAATTTTAGAACGCATTATTCATGGCGAACCAGCTGGTCGCCAAAAGCGACTAGTTCTAAATAAGTATTATTTTTACTATCTAGCAGGATCGTTTATTTTTATTATTCTAAGATATTAATTATCTTTTATATCTTTCATTGATTTAACAAATGATTTTGATAAATATGCCGAGTGACATGACACGGTGAAAACAAGAGATAAAAAAAGTTTGTTCTCTAAGCAAAACTTTGCATTTGCCTAGTGGAAGAATAAGTACAGATTCATAAAAATCTCTAACTCTCTTTTTCGCATACTTAAAATTGTTTTCGAAATTGTCAAGTTGGTAGTTAAAAGTGACTTAAATGTAAATACTTCTAATTAGATATTTCTGAAATATTTTGCCACTTTAAATTTTATCTTTATTACTTTTTCTGTATTTTTTTACTGCTTTATATGAATTTATTATTGTTTCCGAAGGAGTATATAATTTTTGACTATTTGCAGTATGTGATTATTCAAGATTAGTTTGCCGATTTCAGGGAAGTGTCGTGGTGTTCTTGAACTCAAAGTTCTTAATCTCTAGACTTAAGGTATCCGACTACGTTTGAAGGAAAATTTTTGAAAAATTTGATTTTTTAAAAACAATTTTTTGGTTTTTAGATGTATTATGAATTATGAAGACTATAAATACAAAAAAATTATTTGAGAATATAATATATTTTGAGAAATAGGAAAATGTGTGGTAAATTTTAGTGAAATTTAATCATAATGGTTAACATTCTACACAAAATTGTAATGCAACAATCCTTTCTTCTTTATACACAAGTTAGAGGATACAATGATGAAGGATACGAACCAATTTCTGAGACAAATCTTGAGATGTAAAGAAGTTATGGATAAAAATATACGTATATATGCAATTTTTCCATAAATTTGCAACTTAATTTTTATAAACACTTATAACAGAAAAAGTATTTTATAAACAATAAAACTTTTGGTTTATTTTATTGCCTATATTATTTAAAACACCCGCTGAAATTTTTATGTAAATACTATTAGTTTTTATAATATGATGTTAATGGTGGATAATTTTTATGAAAATTAAAATTGAAGTTAAAGACAAAGTTTGGCTGAAAAATAAATTTTGCTTAAAATTCCTCTGGATAATAGCTTAGACCTTCCTTTTCTGAGAAAAAACAAACTGTTTTGGAAAGAAAAAAGTCTAAATTACAAGAAATAATACTTTTTTTAATAATCGCCAATGTGGTCGAATACTAGTGTTTTTAACGTAGTAGGATACCTTAACAGGTGAATATAATGTTAACATAGCAACCGAATTGCTTAGTAAATGGTAGTGCTATGAATGAAACTATGAGGAACAGGAAATGGAAAAGAAAGTGGCTACACAAAATATATTAAAAAGGTGAAAATCGCCAAAAAATGTATGTATATTTCTAAGTCGTCATAAAGACAAAAAGATTTATTTCAGAAATAATCACAATGATTAATAGAAGTACGGCTGAAAAACGCCATTGAACAGTCTTCAATGATGTAAAAACAGCTTACGGTGACGCCTGAGGATATTAGATATGCTTTCGGTATCTGCCTCAGCTATGATAATCCACTCTATGAGAGTCACCATTGCCTTCATATGTGTCTCATAAAGAATGATTGACGGTGATCCCACGGGGATAGGTGAAACGGATTAAGATACATAGAACGAGGAGGCCAAACAATGGATCCCAAGCGTCCTGTTTTTCTCTTTATATATGCAATATCGTGGTTATTACTTATCCTGTGGTGAACGCGTATGATTCATGCATCATGGGGACAGCATGATGCATAAGCTATATGTTTCACTATTCTACTGTCGGCATACTTTGCTGCATTTCTGAGAAATAATAGCATAAGTATTTAAGTACGTTACTCCATTCAGAAGTTTGAGCTAGAAGTATTAACCCAAAGGGATCATCGATATTTCCTTCCCGCTTATTGACATTAAATTTGACAGGGAAATACATTGGATTACAGATTACCATCTCCCTCATGTATACAAATGCGTATTATCAATCCCTCCTGAACTTGCAATTGTGTCCCGTCATCCCTTCAGAATGCTCCAACAAGATTGGTGACTCTATTTTAGCTTGAAATACTTTTTTCTTGATGTCCATGATCTATAAAACTAACTAGCCTGAACCCGGCACGTTGTTGACGCAGATGAAATAATGTTGTTTGGAATTTGAAATAGTTAGCTTGCTTGATTAAGAATGATATTGCTTTTCTTGTCGACAGTGAATACACTCATTGAAATTGAAAGATATATAAAAAAGAAACATAAATACTAATGATTCTATTTTTATTATTCTATTCTACAAACAAATACTCATTTTTTATACTTTAGGTTTGTGTATTCTTTTAGATTTGTAAAGCTTGGTGTTCTTTCAGAATGGTAATGAAAGAAACTTCTTCATTGTATCTCGTAATTCTTTTAATATTAGTTCAGAATTCTCAAGTTTAATGTTAGAAAACGTGATTATAATATTTTCTTTTAAAATTTATTAAGCATAGAATACATATTTATACCATAAAATACTTAATATAGTTGAAAAAATAATTTTTTGAAAACTAAGATGATGTAAAATTATTTGTTGTATAATCTTTTCGAAAGTTACTGCAAAAAATGCTAAAATTTTAATAAATGATTTGTTAAAATTTCAAACCTATAGAATTGATTCCCCTTAAACTTTCTTGCAAACCCTCTCATAAAATTATAACCTCAGAGAAAGACTTACATTGCATTTACATACGATAGCAACGAAATATTAAAGTTTAGCTTGAATTTAGCATCTTTACTGAATCTGTTGTCTCATTGGCGAGTTATTTGGTGTTTAATCCATGATTAATAGATGTGGTAAATAGATCAGAAAATATATTTTATACTTTAGATGATTGTATATGCCTAAATATAAAGCAAGCGTTTCGCGTAAGGGCAAGCAATATGTTGTCCAAGCTTTATCGAAATCGGATTTGATGAGCATTATGGCAGCGCATAAGAAACATAGAGACAAACATTCATATTTATTTATGTAAAGAACCCCCCCCCCCCCCCCCCAAAAAAATTCTAGCCAAGAAATACTAAAACTCTAAAGTAGTACAGCAACCGAAACTATAAATTTTTGAATAAAATAAGTAGTAATGATTAATTTTAAGTATTCGATTCATTTGACAAACAGTACATAATGTATAAAAATTTTAGTAGTTAAAGTAAAGGAAATATACAATTTTCAAATTGTTTTACAAATTAAGAGCTAAATAAAAGAGGAATTTTTGAAAAGGAGTAGTATACAATGCTTTGAATGAAATTGTGTGATATGGGAGAAAAACCTTATCCTATCTAACATGTTGAAAATGAATTTAAACAGAAATAAAAATTCATTTTTACTTTTCAATAAAATATGCAGCCTCTTAAAAGGAAACAGACGTATATACTATCGAACATATTTAATTAATATATCAACAGAACTCAACAATAATTTTTATTACAGTTTTTAGCCCATCTTTGAATTTATCAAAATAATTTGAAAATTGCATATGATAATGTAATGTTATTTTGCGAAGAAATTTAAAATGCCATAAAGAAATTAAGTAATTTTTATCAACAAATTTGAATTAGAACCGCTCGATATATATTGAATTATTACGAAGGAAATATGAAGTTTAAACAAAATATATAATTAAAAAGTTCTGATTGTTTATTTTTCTACACACTCTATGCAATCTTATGCCAAAATGAAAAATTAGATAAATTCGCATTTCTTAAAATCAGATTTCAGAAATTATCTTTACTATTTCATCCACTATGCTTCCTTTTCCTGTAGTTGAAAGAACTCTTCAAAATGTCTGAGTACTGCTTTCTCATTTTTTTAAACACAACTTGGTGTAAAAACTCCAAATGAGAAATTTCATATTTTTTTATATTTCGGCAGAAAGAAAACAAAACATGATCAAGTTTCAAATAAAAAGCAACCTATTCTGCGTCAAATTCACTATTATTAACACCGAGATATTCGAAATTTTTAAAAAATAGCAATAAATAGTTATTACTTTATATACATTTTTTTATTTTGTTCTTGCAAAAAATTGTGTTAGTAAGCAATATTGGATTCAAATAAAATCCTTCATTTTATTTGTTATGAATCTTCCGTATCTTATACTTTTTCAAAAAGTTGAGAAATATGATGCGTTCGAAAAACCAATCGACAGTTTCGGATTTGTTTCATCTAAACTCTTGGAATAAAAATCCACATAAATATCAAAAAATATTTTGGGAAAGGCCAATTACTTTTTATTGAAAGCAACCAATATATCATTTTAACCCCTTCCTCCCCCTAGACATTTTTAAATTAAATTTCAACGGAAAATCCAGTTTCTGAAAACTCTTTTTCGAAAAACATGATCATAGTATAAAATGAAATGTTATTAGAATTTCTCAAAAAGCAAGCATATGAAAAATTGATACTTTTTTTCTTTCTTGGTGATATTTGTGATAAATTATGGATTTCTTTCAATATGTAAAGATCAACCAAGTAATAAATTATGTTTTCATGTATCAATCTCCCCTTCCTAAAATCTAGTGGTAACAAACTTTCTCAGCTACTACAGGTAAGATTTATGCGTACGCTTTCATGGTAATAAATAGTAATTTGTGTTACCTGGGAAAGTACCGGCTGATCTAAAAGTCAGGACGAAATTTTAAAATGAATAGTTCGAAAACGAATAAAGATAAAAAGACTGAGTTTGTACTAAACAGATGGGAAAGAAGCCGGGTTTTGTGTGGCAACGAAACAAAAATAATTCTGTTGACGACCAACAGATAGCGCATTGGTTTTTTAATTTCACCAAAAGAAGATTTACAAATGAAAAGATGTTTGTAACTTTGTCGGCTTAATTACAGTTAATTAAATGCTCTATGTTATGTCCGTCATTCAGCACTGCAGCTGTGAGACGAGTCACCACACCATTCACAGCATTTAGAAGCTTTTATTGCCTTATGGTAGACATTGCGTTCAGTGCCACTATTGATGCCGGTTGGTCACGGTTCATTTTCAACTTCAAGAATCCCCACAGCCAAAAGTCACCAGCTGTCAGATCGGGAGATATTGTAGGCCATGCGAGATTAAAGTATCGACTGATAATGCAAACCTCTCCAAATATTGAGCGTAGCAGGTGTTGCATAGGCAGAGCAATATGAGGGCCGCTCTATCTTGAGTAAAGTGTGACTGTTTGGAGTGCCTGTCGTGCTTGCAGTTCAGGAATAATGTCATTCTGTATCAGTGCTGCATATCACTGACCAGTGACAAAAACTGTTTTGAAACCTGTATGTGTGACTTCCTTGAAAAAAATGGGCCTTTTTTTGAAAACAGCAGTGAAGTCACACCAGATTATAACTTTAGATAGTCTCAAGGTTTCCCAACATATGAATGGGGATTTTCTGTGTTTTACACTTAACAATTATGGGTATTAACAGCGCTAGAGAGTGTGAAATGCACTTCACCAATCCAAAGCCCAATGTGAAGTCAGTCGTAATGCTCTTCCATCTTATTGAATACCAACTTCGCAAAATCTTGTCGAGAGTCGAAGTCAGGAGATTTCATTACTTGGTTATGTTGTAACTTGAAAGAAGACCGTTTCAGAGTTATCAACAGTGCTTTCCAGATCCTACCGTTCGCTCCTTTCTACATCTAAATTTCTCGAGCACTGCACTCTCAATGTGTAATAACCTCCGAGATGTATTGCACCGTCTGCTTCACTGTCGTGGCAACATCAGCGGCTGCTGAGGAGCCTCACGTTCTTAGAGGTGACGCCAAACAATCTGTAGCTTCAAACTTCTTCATTTATTTGTTAAATGTAGAGGACGTTATTGGTCCTATGTTATCTCGTATACCCTTTATGTATCGATGTGCTCGTAGTGTCCCAGTGGCACCTTCCGAATTCTTATAATGCAGTTTAACTATGAGATCTTTCTCAACTATGAGCATCATTTCGGTACATATAAGCTTCGGCTACCCTTATCTGCTGCAGTTGCACCTTCGTATATCGTTTGTTGTTTTGCATAGTCTAGTCAATTGTTGGTTGCCAACAGAACTATTTTTTTTTCGTTGCCACACAAAACTCGACTTCCGTTCCATCCGTTTTCTGCAAACCGGATATTTTTATCTTTTCAAATTATTCCTTTTTAAAGTTCGTGCTGACTTTTGGATCACCGATAGATAAATTTGTACTTAAATTAGGAATGGACAGATATAAATACATGCACTTGAAGAAAGATTGGAGAGATGCTCTTTTACCATTATTCCTAGTGAAAATTGGGCTTCTTGATAATTGTTAACTGTTACCTGTGAGGTCGTATAAATTTTCTTTGAAATCAGGATTGGACAAATTTGAGTACAAATATTTTCCTTTCAGGGATTTCCTTTTTTTTAACTATGGTCCTTCAGTTATTTTTTACTTTCGCAGATATACTTTCAAAAATGTGTTTTTCAGACTCAATGAAGTCTGAAAAGTGAAGATTTGTCAAAATCTCGAACTCAATATTTTGAATACTATTCTGCTTTCTAAACTCAGCATAAGAAAGAATTAATGCTATAAGGCATCTCGATTCTTTTTATAAAACTTTATTTCCTACAATCACGTAAAACGACTGGGCAATATTAGCAAAATGTGTATTTATGTTTCAGATATAACAAGAAAACTATTTAAAGTCTTTAAATTTTTTTTATTATTGAATACATTAGAATGTTTCATTTTAGATTTAAAAAAAACTCTTCATAATAAGTAAAACTTTATTTAACATTCTTAAACTTCTTTGTTAGTAACACCTTTAGAATATTTTATTTTATATAATAACTCGTAATAATAAGTTAAACACTCTCTAACGACTTGGAACTTCTGTGTTAATAACTCATTTAAATTTTTTTATTTTAGATAATAAGAGAAACACTATATAACGTTTTTCATCTTTGTTTTTAACTCCTTTAAAATGTTATTTAAAAATAAAAACTCGTAATAATAAGTAAAACTTTATCCATCGTCTTTAAACTTCTTTGCTTATGACTCCTTTAAAATGTTCTACTTCAAATAAAAACTCATACTAATAAGTGAAACCCTATCTAACGTCGTTAAATTCTTTCTTAATTACTTCTTAAAAAACGCTTTAATTTATATAATAACTCATAATAATGCTATCTAACGTCTATAAATGTCCTTGTTAATGGCTCCTTTAAAACGTTTTATTTCAGATAATAACTCGTATTAATAAGAAATAATTACAAGTAATGTAGTAGTAATAGTAAGGGATAAAAATATATGATTTATTATAAAAGAAATCCATGCAACAAATCCAATAAATGGAGTCAGGAAATCGTTTCATGCAACATTTCGGAACATTCTTTCTGTCTATGTCTAACTGAATGAAGCGCATGGATTGGACAGCATTCGTATTATGCGGGTGAAGCGACTAATTCATTTATCCACAACCACTCTAGAAAGTGGTTTGTTGACTGATAGGTGGAATTAAGTCCGGTCAGATTAGGACATAAGGACCATCGAAGCGTAGAAGAGCTATCAATTTAAGTGTCCAAGCAGAATGGGCAATTATTATCCGTGGATGAAAATTGCATGTTCTGCTGCTGACATTTAGGGCGGATTTGGCTGTTCCTGTGAGAAAAATACGTGATTGGAATAGGTTCATTGAATGATAATAATAATAAAAATAGAATTCTCTTATAACAATATTTATATGGAAATAAAACAAAACAAAATGTTACAGAATGTCGTTTAATGGCATTAGCTGTTATGATTTATTATTTAGAGATTTTTATACACTAAGCGAAATGTTTTAGTTTCGATATATTATAGATTGCTTTAAATCTTTATAAAGATTATAACAGTTGGTCTTTGAAACACGATGAATTTTAAAAATTATTTCCAAACACATGGAGCAGATGTATATAAGGAAGCAAAAGTCGTTATATAGCCTAAAACGATAAAAACATTTTTTTTTTTTTTACTTATTTGTACTGTCATATCAGTGATATCCCAGATAAAACTAATGGAAGGCCTGTCATGAATATTTAAAGTCAACAATGATTAGAATTATTCTAACAATAATAAATTTAACCAATACTTAGTTAATATTTTATATATATATGAATGAGAATATAAGCCCATCTAGACAGTCTGTTGTTCTCTTGTTAACATTATCTCAGATCTGATCGTCATAGATTAACTTCCGAAAATTGCAGTAGGAAATTTCATGCACATTTATTGAAGAGCTAAGTAATAAAAAATACATTTGTAGTACTTAACATTACATTAGTACATTTTCCTATTGAAAATTTTGCTTCTTAATAATGAGGTCTTCTTTATAAATAATGTTTACAAACACGGAAATCATAACTAATCATTAAAATCAAAATAATAAAAATAGATCAATTTACAATCAATTTAAATATCATTAACTAGGTAACTACGTCCCGCTAAATATTAACTCTCAAGAATATAATTGAAATTAATTTAGCAACTCTTACATGAACCACACTCGCTTGACTCGCTCGTCATATACTTCATAAGAATTACCATCAGAAATTTAAATGTGCATATTTTTTAGATTAAATGTTGGTAAATAACTGCTAATATTATATCAAATATTTCCTCTTTCATGTGATTTATATTAATGTAAAGAACAATGGTGAATTTGTGTGCACGTTATGAGTTTGCTATTGTAATAAAAGGGAATTTTCAATTCCACGTTTCAACGAATTTTGAATTTAATCAGCTTGTTACTAATTTGGCCTTAGATAATGCTTATTAAATTATAATTTTGAAAAAAATTCAATCACTTACTATGAATCATAATTGTTTGGCATATATTTTTGTATTTTATTTCTGCATCTATATTTGCATCTATTTAAGAGAAGTTTTGTGTCTATAAATAATTCAATTCCTAAGTGAAAGTAATGATATGATTTGAAATTTGAATATTTGGTAATTTGTACTTCAAAAAATATTACCATATTACTCAGTTTGCACTTTTTATTAGATTATTTGCAAATTAGGGTAATTAACATTTTAATCCTTCATTTGTACTTGTAAAGGATAAAACGAAGTATCCTAATTACTTAACATTTGAATGAATTAACCCTTAAAAATAGAAATGTTATTATTTCACAATTTTGTTCTTTATGTTTTTTATAATAAATGTTAATTGTTGTGAATCATTGTGAAAAATCCTTCACTTGTTCTTGTAAAGGATAAAACGAAGTCTCCTGATTACAAAACATTTGAACGAAATAACCCTTAAAAATAGAAATGTTATTATTACACAATTTTTTCTTTATGTATTTTATAATAAATGTTAATTGTTGTGAATCATTGTGAAACATTCTTCACTTGTACTTGTAAAGGATAAAACGAAGTTTCCTGATTACAAAACGCTTCAACGAAATAACCCTTAAAAATAGAAATGTTATTGTTACACAATTTTGGCTTTATGTATTTTATAATAAATGTTAATTATTGTGAATCATTAAGAAAACTCCTTCACTTGTACTTGTAAAGGATAAACCGAAGTCTTCTGATTACAAAACGTTTGAACGAAATAACCCTTAAAACTAGAAATGTCATTATTACACAGTTTTGTTCTTTGTTTCTTAAAATTAATGTTAATTGTTGTGAATCATTGTGAAAAATCCTTCACTTGTTCTTGTAAAGGATAAAACGAAGTCTCCTGATTGCGAAACGTTTGAACGAAATAACCCTTTAAAATAGAAATGTTATTATTACACAATTTTTTCTTTATGTATTTTATAATAAATGTTAATTGTTGTGAATCATTGTGAAAAATCCTTCACTTGTTCTTGTAAAGGATAAAATGAAGTCTCCTGATTACAAAACATTTGAATGAAATAACCCTTAAAAATAGAAATGTTATTATTACACAATTTTTTCATTATGTTTTTATAATAAATGTTAATTGCTGTGAATCACTATGAAAAATCATTCACTTGTACTTGTAAAGGATAAAACGAAGTCTCCTGATTACAAAACTTTTGAACGAAATAACCCTTAAAAATAGAAATTTTATTATTAAACAATTTTTTCTTTATGTTTATTTTAATAATTGTTAATTGTTGTGAATCATTGTGAAAAATCCTTCACTTGTAAAGGATAAAACTAAGTCTCCTGAATACAAAACGTTAGAAAGAAATAACCCTTAAAAATAGAAATGTTGTTATTACACAATTTTGTTCTTTATGTTTTTTTTATAATGAATGTTAATTGTTGTGAATCAAAATCTAATTTTTAAAATAAACAAGGGAAGACTCAAAATTTGATTTGGTAGTTCTTTATTATCAAGTCAATCATTTGTATTGAAGGAGAATCAAGGTGTTATAAAGTATTCTCACCATTTTATAAATACTGATATATCGAGATTTGAATTAAATGTTTTGTATCAAGTGTTATAAAAAGAATGGTGAACAACATATATTTAGAAATAGAATCTAACCTTGACATTCTTCAAGCTATTTCATGATACGGATAAATCGAGATTTGAATTAAATGTTTTATATCAAGTTTTATAATAAAAATGGTGAACAACATATGTTGAGAACTAGAATATAACCTTCACATTCTTCAATCTACGAAAGTAAATTCTGCTGAAATTTGTAGAGGTAATCAGACTTAAACAGAAATTCAATTGTGGAATATAAAAGTCACAAAAAAAAATAAATGTCTAAATATAAAAAATTAATTTGTAATGTTTTTTTATAACCAGCAGATGATTTTGAATCATTCCATGTATATTATTTTTATTTCAAGTTTTAAAAAAAACCAAATCAAAAAAGAAAAAATAAATATTTCTTCTATAAAAACACCTGAGATCGACAAAAGACACAAAAGTTTATATTAGTTTTGCATTTCGAATCCACACGTCCTGCTTTTCCTTCAATGGTAGCATCTGTACATTCACTGTGGATTGAAGAATGTTCAAGTTTTTCTAAGAAAACTTTTAGATCAGCTTCTTTGAAATTCTTTCCTTTAATAAAACTTTTTTAAATAATCAGAAAGTTTTATAAGACAACATGTTTGGGTATCTGTAATTTAGGATGCAATACTGGGCGAAACATTTATATATTTTTATTCTTTTAGTAAACATGTTGTGAATTGGTGTTTTTCTATTCATTATTCACATTTACTTCATAGTGCGCAACTTTTTGAGTCAAAGAAAATATTGTACAACAAAAAGAAATAGAGCAATTTCAAACTTTCATTTCTTCCTAAAATTGAAGCTTGGATTCCAACGGAATGAAAATTCTAAATAATTTTTGTTTACTTTTTTAGCCAAGCGTTTTCATTTACGTTTAATGGAGAATTTATTGGCATTTTTAGTTTGAAATTTTTTGCATAAAAAAATATAATCTTTTTCTTCAAAATTACATACGGTTGTTTAGTTATTACTGCTTTTTGTTATTAATAATGACATAAATAAAAATGAAATTCAATCTACCTCTCTGAATGATATATCTAGGAAATTAAATTTGAAGCAAAAGATGTTTATCTTCTTCGAGCATTAAATTCTGTAAATGAATTTAAAAAAGAAACTAACAGTGAAAAAATAAAAGTTAAAAAGACATTTTTGGTACTATTAACCCATTTGCATTATATAAAAATATGAAAAAAGGCCCATATCACCAAACAAATTTTATTTTCTATTTAGGTGTAAAATTGTAGAAAAGTAGGAAAAAAAATCATTTTTGAGCATTATTTGTTAGTAATTTTGTTCAGTGTGGTAATATTTGAAATGTTGGATGTATATCGGTATATAGTATATAATATGAATATAGTATATATCATATTATATGCATAGCATATTATATTTTGCAGCGTATATATACGCTCCAGTGATAGTGACCAGGAAAATTGAGCGTATATATATGCTAATGATGCAAAGGGGTTAACTATTAAATCATTTTTTATGCAAATAAAGAATTATTGGAAGCAGAGCATGTGTGGCAGAGAATAAACAAATAAGGAACATTTCTGTATTGTTCGTTTCAGAATTCCGAGTCCAAAACTTTAAATAATTTAACTCCTCAAAAGGGTGACAAGCAACTTTTTTTTTGCTAATTTGATTTGATTTTGAATTTCGTCTCATTAGACACCATTTCTTTCATCTTACCCCTGTTTGAGCGAAATCAATCCTTTCTTCCACATGATAGTACAGACGTGTAGCAAAGAACAATGTAAAGAAGAATTTTTTATATTATTCTTTTATATTTCTGAAAAAAAAGTAAAAAATAAATGTTAAAGAAAAAAAGTTTATAACAATGACGCGATACCATATCATATGGTCATACTATATCTTTCCGTTTTAGTCAAAATTTTATACAAATCTTATGAGAAGACCATATGAAAAATTTCATTCATCTAAATCAAAGCGTTGTTTAGTTATATTCGTCAGAGACAGACAGACATAATGTCAAAAACATGTTTTTTGGAAGTCGAGGTGATCTAAGATGTGGAAACTCGTTATAATCTTGAATTCGATTTTTTTGGCCATTACAATGCCTTATAATTTTATCTTAAAAACAACATTAAAGCTTTTCGTAACATAAAGATTGGATGTAATTTTTTATAATGAAATTTTAACTTTGCTTATCTTTAATAAAGAACAAAATGCGAAAAATAGAATACGGGTTTTTTAAAAAATTGTTCCAAAATTAACCGTATAAAATTACCTCTATCCATTACCATCCATCCATGCAAAATATAAAAAAATAGAATGAGCTTTTTTTTAAATTGTTCATAAATTATTTGCATAAAATAATATTCATCCATTAAGTCCTTTGTTTATACTGTTATATTCATTTTGAATGAGAAAAAAGCATTTTTGATTGTAAACTTTTTGATTTTTATTTTTCTCTCATTCACTATTTGTGGAACAGTATTGCAAACGATAATTTACGTTGCCAATTTACTAGTATTTATTTATTACAATTGGATTTGGTTTATTTATGAAAGCTTAATGAGTATGGCATTGATTTTGCTTCATTTGTGATAAATTACTTTATTTCCTTTCTTTCGCGAATTTTTATTGTTTGCATGCGGCAATCGGTGTTAAAATAAAGGCCCATTATCGTATTGTTTTTAAAGAGCTGCCATCTGTATTTTTTATGACTTCGAGCAATTATTTTATGAATGAACTGCGGAAATATGCTATCCTAAAACACGCAAGCATTTGGAATAATTCATCGTTGGTATGTTTTTTCGGTCATTACTGATAAAAAGAATGCATGATCATTGCATGATTTATTCTTATTTATTTTTTGTGATTTCTTTCGCATTCTTTGAAAAAAAGATGAATGATGAAAAAAAAACTTAAATGAGGGACATAAAAAATAGCTAAGCATTTAATATAAATATAATTCATACACTTGTGATGTTGCATATAAAATAAAAATGGTAAAAACCATAAAATTGATAAAGATTTTCTTACGAATGTTTAATAGTACTTCCCTGTAATGTTTATTTCAAAGTTGAAAAGAGGTATTTATTGATAATCCAAAAAAATGACAGTTAATTTATTACCATGACTTGACAACAATTAGGGAATTTAACACAAATTGTTTGTAAATTTTGTGAAAGAAATGGCTCTGAAAAATTCAATATTTATTAGAATCTAATTTAGTATTAGAATATTTATTTAGTACTAGGATACAGATACGAGAGCCCTAGAAAATCCCATACTCTATAAGGTAACTTATATAAATGTGAGGTGTTGGAGGGAGTAAATCAAGTGAATTCCTTGAAGGGTTGATCGCTTTTTATTCGTTTTCAAAAAGCTATTTTCTACTTCACCATTTTTTTCTCTGCTTGTGCGTTAGTATTGCGATTGATTGTATTTTTGCACCAATGTTTAGATTGCATTCTGCAAAGGATGGAACTCGC
Source organism: Argiope trifasciata (assembly GCA_026543055.1). Classification (NCBI taxonomy): domain Eukaryota; kingdom Metazoa; phylum Arthropoda; class Arachnida; order Araneae; family Araneidae; genus Argiope; species Argiope trifasciata. Next base: position 198,380 of record JAPMOQ010054956.1, read on the forward strand.
AGCCTTACGATTTGCAGTCGCGTAAACATATCTGCTAGACAAAAAAAATGATCAGCCATATGCAGTCGCTATTAATGTCTATTTAAGA
>JAPMOQ010054956.1:207848-262556 GCA_026543055.1 Argiope trifasciata
CTTAAATAATAAAATTAAATTATTCCAAAACACCGGTTTCAATTAGTTACGTTAATGGTTTAATTATCTTTTCAAATTCATTCTCCATGTCTGGCCCTAAAAGATTTATTAATTTTAAATGAAAGCATTTTACAAAACATATTTTGCAATTTTTCTCTTAATATATGATTTACTTCAACATGTGTTAATATTTAAATGGGAAGCAAAACTTAAGTGCTTTCAAATATTTGCTTTCATTAATACCTTACTTGCCTGAAACAATAAAGATCAATACTTCTATCAGAGGAACAAGGAAAAACCATTAGTATTTCAACAGCACCATTTCAAAAACAACAGCAACACAAACCTTATTCATAAAGCCCCCTCCACTTAATGCATATATCTATTATTCAATTGCTTTATCGAATCTATCCAAGCGCTTTATCCATCCATTAAACCATACTTTATTTTGATATCACTTCTTTTGGAAGGTTGATTGTTTCTCTTATCTTTCATTGTCCATGGCTCTTAATAGAACACGACGCTGGTTGTCTTAATCATGAAATTGAAAACATAGTTTTTATGCTGCGAAGGACATATCTCCCTCCAACTGAAATCAATATGTCCTTAATGCATTCTGTATCAATTGTCGCAAGCGCTTTAAGGGCAACGGATATGAATATGGGCAATAACTGCAATATGCATCGGCTATTATGTTTGCGTTGATCTCTCTGTCTGGTAATCTCGTTTCCCTCTGGGTAAATACGTATATTAACTTATAGCGATATTTTCGTGATCTCTATAGTAACGTGGAATATGTCCGTATAATTAAAGCCGGAGGATGTAGGTAGGGTCGTGTTTTGGTGAAAGGTCAGTGGTGATGTAATAGAGATATATAAGAGGATTTACGTGTCTGGCTGTTGTAATGCTTTTTTATTAACACAGAATGATTTTTTTCGTCAATTCTTTTCCATATATATGAAGTATACAATAGTTACAAAATATCAATCTTTGTCGTGAATCTATTGTCTGGTACTGATTTTATAGCGTTAACTCTGATGGTTAATTGCTGGCATGGGTTTCAAAAAAGCAAATAAAAAGGGCTGTAATCCTCAAACAATTTGATCTAGAGATTTTTGATTAATCATTACCTTTCTAAAAAAAGAATAATTTTTTTAATTATATTTGTCTGTGAATGTGATTAACACGCAGACAATTTGAACTAGAAATTATATTCAGTAAAATTCCATTGTATTCAGTAAATTCCTTGAAATTCCGTAAAATTCCTTGAAATTGTATTCAGTAAAGTTCCATTTGACCAGCTGCGCGGATACGAATGTGCGCGATTAATACAAAACACGAACAATACGGTGAATAAAATATGGTACATGTATTTAACATCTAAAGAGTGTATAATTTTTAAATTTGGAACCAAATCAGTTCAAGTGCTTGCCATTTGTTTTGTATATTTTTCACTTGCATGTAAAACGTGACAATACAAAAAGTTAACAACGTAGAAAAGTAATATTTGATTCGCAATTTTAGCATCAAAAGTATTGACTCTTTTCATATTTTGAACCAAATATATTATAAGGCTGACTGTCTTAATTAACGATGACTTAATGACCGAGTCACTAATTTCATATGCAAGTAAACATAACTAAAAAACAAACTGGTTTTAAAAAATAAAGTACGTTATGTTTTCTTATCTCTATAATTCCAGTTTTATCTCAAACTTTTCATTCAGGCTTCTAAAATACATATTCGAATTTCTAGCACTTTTGTATGAAACACATGCCAGCAATTAATCATCAGAGTTAACGCCATAAAATCAGTACTAGACAATAGATTCACGACAAAGATTGATATTCTGTAACTATTGTTAAACATTGCCTGTCAATCAATACAAAAATATCGGTTTTCTTCCTTATACTGTAAATATATAACTCTCATGTATAAGTCTCTCAGAATAAAAGTCTGTTATCGTGTGGCTTGTAGTTTTGCCCAAGTAAATTTTTAGGCAAGTGTAGGAAATATAGCACATATATTAAAGACTATAAGCGCCGATTTTAGGGAGTCAACTCCCCTTGGTGTAAATTTTTGATGAAACGGACTTATATTGAGTAATATATTAAATATAGTCGAGGAAAATGCATTATCAAAGTAGAAAATTAGAAAGAGAAGAAGTTTCTGGTAACCGTTTTTTATTCGGTTAATATGAGTTGGTAAGGAAATGTTCCTTTTTTTAAAAAATTAAATGTATTTAAATTTCGGCACAAAATTAGAGCAATGGGAATCTGATTTCATTTTAAAAACCTCTAAATTTTACAGGTTTCTTTCTTGCGAATTCTTCTGTAATAAAGTATTATACCATAATTTAATATTTTGTTTTCAATTTTCTGAACATCGCACAATATTGTGAAGTTACTGTAACAATATTGGCGTGAATTTTTAGCTTGTAAGGTATAGATCAATTAAATAAAATGTTTGTTTAATATAATTATGTACTAAAATAGTAATTTTTTAAAAATTATTTGTGATAGTAATTTCACTTTAAATTCAACAACTTGGACTAAACATGTGGAACTTTGGAGACCGGATGGCAGCTCAGGTGTTCTTCTCATCATCTGACAACGATTGAATATTACAAAAAACTTCCTCCAAAGTATTTACGTTGTTTCAAAAAATATGATTTTAATGTAGCTAAAATTATGGCAAATATCCAGTATTAAACATCTTTGTTACACCTGTAATGATACCATAATTCAAAAATAGTACTAGAAAAATAAAACTAAAAATAAATAAATAAAATAAATTAATAAATAAAAATAATTAAATAAAATAAGTCTCCAGTAATTTTATAACTCCTTTATTAATAATGTGATTTGCAAGAAATTTTTAATTAAAAAAACACCTAAATACTTAAATAAATACATCTCAAGAATTATTTTATTCATAAATTTTACCAATTAGCAATAAAGATTTCATTATAGTTCAGTTTGAATTAATATAAATGTGTAGCCTGGTTTTTAGGAATTTATAAGTATTAATTTAAATTACTTAATTTTTAAAATTGTGGATATGTTTTGGTTCGAAAGCTGTAATTTAATCGAATTACTTTTAAGAAATCATATTTCATTTCATGCTTTTTCATTTGAATAGAACGTATAGCTTTAAATAAAAAAATAATAACTTTTTTTTGCTTTAAAGTAGGAATAAAAATGTAATAAGATTATAAGATATTCATTCCATTCATTAATTTGTTTGATAATAATTTACTGTTTTTTTATGGCTATATACTATTATCTTATGGCTATATATATTCTATAAATATTCATTATTTCTTTATTTAACTCCATTCGAGCGACTCCTTTCAAAAAATATTCGAAGCATTTGAAAACATGTGAGCTTCTTGTAAAATTAATGGGCTTCAGAAGTTTTTGCGAAAATTAAAAGAGTTCAACGTGCTTTAATATTTGTAAAATCTTTAAATTCAGTTTTATTTCTTTAATGTTTTGAAATGGAATTTTGTAACCGAAATTTCATTAATAACTGTATGTGTTAAAACTTTGTTCACGAGATATCCTCAACAACACAATATCTATTTTTAATGCTTAATCCTTTAATTGGTAAATAGTGAAAAGTTGATGCAATGGATTTTCAGAGTACACATATAAAGTCAATAGGATGTGTATAGGCTGTCCTAAATTAAAGTTACCCTATTCAGAGCTACATACCACCGTAACTATTCATCTGAAAATTCTAAAATTTTAGGTACTCCATAATAAAGAGATGGAAAAGACATTTTGCTAAAAAAGTTCCAAATGTTGCCACTAGAGGGCGTATTCACGTAAACCTGGTCTGTCCTACGCGATAGATCCCGAACCATCGCCAATAATCCAATGCGCAGCTCTAGTGCGAAGTTAATTCAAACAACCAATTAACCAAACATTTAAAACTATAGCATATGCAAATGTTGCAACGTCACTTAACAGCTATCCAGTATAAAAGGAAGGGATTCTTTGCAAACTTCATGCGAATGTGTATGCGACTCAAAATGACTTTAAGTTTACAATCTCGCGCTTTATTAGTCAATCTGTTTTATCAAAACCATGATTCAGCACCAGCAGCCTTAAGGATGTTTCGGACTTTGAAGGATCTTCAAACAAGTCCTATGACGTCTCAAAGATTAAAGAAAATGATTACGGAACTTGAAGAAACAGGATAGTTGGGTGTTCGTCCTGGAAGAGGAAAAAATCAGTTCCTTCAGAAGTCGTTGAGGAGGTTGCAATTCAAGTGGAAGACGACAAAACATCAAACTTCATGACTAGCAGTAGTGTTTGCCATATCGCAACAGTGTTGTATAGGTCACGCTCCAGTGCTTAGGATCTTCAGGACCCACGATATTATCCATACGAAATCTCACTTGTTCATCAGCTGCATCCACAAGATATTGACGCACGGTCAACGTTCTCACTTCAGTTTCTTTCTCGGATTGAGGTCGATTCTGAATGACCTTCGAACATTGTGTGGTCCGATGAAGCTCATTTCTATTTAAACGGCTAGGTGAATACCCATTACTGCCAAATTTAGGCTACAGAACATCCCCGCTCTACCCCAGATGTTCCGTTACATTTACCGAAAGGAAAGTATGGTGTGGATTTAATGCTTCTTTTATTCTGGAGCTGTGCTTCTTCGAGAAACAAACTCCATCAGGTGCAGTGACATGCACTATCACGAAGGAGCGATATGCATCTATGTTGGAGAATGCAGTTGTTGCGCCCCTACAATCACGTCGATGTGTTGACCGACCGCTTTTTATGCAGAGTGGTGCAACTCCACATACTGCAAATTGTGTAAAAAATATTCTGAAAACACATTTTACAGAAGAAAGAGTAATAAGCCGCCACTTCAATATGCTTGGCCTGCCCGATCCCCAGACCTTAATCACTGCGATTTTTGGCTCTGAGGATATTTGAAAGATCTGGTTGGCCGTGACAACCCGAAAACGTTACCTGATCTTAAAACCAGTATTTGCCGCTAGGTGTTCAATGTTTCAACTCAGACACTACGCTCTATTGTTGAACACGTCATTTTAAAATTTCAGAGGGTAGCTGACAATGGTGGCCATCATATCGAACATGGATTGTGTGCTAATGTGTAATGTGTAATTCTTATAATAAAATATTTGATAATACGCCCTCTAGTGGTAACATTTGGAACTATTTTTTAGCAGAATGTATTTCTCATCTCTTTATTAAGGCGTACCCAAAATTTCAGAATTTTTGGATGAATAGTTACGGCTGTATGTAGCTCTGAATAGGGTGACTTTGTATAGTAATTATATTAATAGTAACCCTGTATAATAATTGGATAATTATTTCAATTAATTTTGCGTTAATTAACACTTAATTTTTGAATTAATCTTTTAATTAATATCCAGAACTCAAAATATTGTAAAAAAGTATGCTTATGATACCCACATGAAGCATTTGGAGTTCTAAAACATTCCTTAAGTGTCTTATATTACTTCTGAAAAATAGTGCGAGATAAGAATTGGTTATGCAGTTTATATGCGAATCAAAATGTTTATTTTTAGAACTGATGAATAGCAATAAAATGTAATTTTATCCGCAACGAAAATTTAAAAAAATGGTTTAGAATATGAATGCAAATTTTAAGAATATCAGTGATTTGATATGATACAGTAATAATAATTTACTTAGCATACGATTCCAGGATAAGACTTGTTTGACATCTTTCTTTAAAAAAAAATAATAAATAAGAAAAAATTAATTTCTTTATATCAGTATAAGTAAAAGGACAAATAATAGTTTTAATAAAAATGAATAGTTTTTTAAAACGAAAATCAAAAGGCCGGGAAATGAAGAAATTTATAGACAAAAGCCCTAATACCATGGTGAACTGCATATAACATAATAAACATAATCATAGGAAAATATAAACATCAATTAATCATAATATAAAAATTAAAATATATTGCAAAAGCATTTACAACACCAATTTTCAGAATACCTTCTTATCTACCTTTCATATATTGCGATATTTGTTTCATCTTCTGAAAAATTTTCAATTTTTAAATTAAAAAATTTTTTGTACTTATTTTTCCTAATTGAACTTTTTTAATAGATTAAGGGATCTTTGTAAACAATTAGTTTATTATCATCACCTACTTACACAAAATTTAAATTGATTCCTTAAAAATAATTTTAATTCGCTTTCTCTTAACATATGACCAAACAGGCATAAAAAATGCAAATCATTTTTTACTCTTATGTGAAATTCTCTTTCCTTAAATTATAATTAATTGTTTAATGATTCTTTAGAAGTCTACATAACGTGAATTTGTAACTATTTTTGCTAAAAAAAAACTCGAATTGTTTAATTTCTTTAAAAAATTATCCCTTTTTCGGAAATTGATTCATTAAAATTTCTCATTAAGTATTCTTTATAAATTAAGACATTCTCTTTTTTTTTAAATTCAGCTAACTAATCGAATTTTTTACAGACTACATTTAAAATAAAGAATAAATAAATAAAGTCCATGACTGCTTACCTAACTGCATGTAACTATTTCTGTATTTATCTTATATAGAGTTTAGTTAAAAATATTTTTTCTCGCATAAGGCGTTTAAAGAGATCTTTCTTTAAAACTGTGATGTAAAGTTAAACTTTTTGATTTTACATTCCTAGAAATTTACAATAATGCTATTGTTTTTATTTTTAATGTTTGAATGTCAGCAAGGAAAATAAAAATAAATATAAATATTTCCTTTTCGAATATTCATGGTATATTTGATTTACAAACTTTCTTGCTTTAGGCAATGTAAAAAAAAAGTCTGTATAGTTCCATAAATATTGTTTGAGTTAAAAACACTATTTTAAAGTTACTTTTGAATGTCGGTTTACTTTGCTGCTAAAAACTATTTACACTACGTTGTAAACAATGCGAATAAATAAAGATCAAAAGCGTATAGAAAGTTTTAACAAAAAATTAAAAAGAAAAAAAATGAAGGATTCTATTTTCACTTTCCAGACATTGTGACATGTTAATAATTTATATTTGTTTCGTTTATATTTATTATGGTTCTGAAATTTTTTATTGATTATATATCAGAGATAACTTGCAACTAAAAAATGAATTTACTGCTAGCATAACATATAATAATATCTAAAGAGACTCTAAAATAATAAAAATGTAAAATACACTGATGGAAAAAAAATCCCAACACCAAGAAAAAATTATTGTACAGTAATGAAATTTTAGGAATACATTTGTCTAGGTAACATATTTAACTGATTAAAGTTTCAAGATCACAGGTAGAGCCATTGGCGAGAAGATCCATTTCAAATGTGAAATATTGGTACATTAGTAACCGGTGTAACCACCAGAATTTTGAATGCAAGCATGCAAACGTGCATGCATTGTGTCGTAAAGGTGTCGGATATCAGTTTGTGGGATGGAGTTCCATGCCTGTTGCACTTGGGCGATCAATGCAGGGACGGTTAATGCTGTTGTGGATGACACTGGAGTTGTCGTCCAGTGATGTCCCATAAGTGCTCGATTGGAGAAAAATCTGGTGATCTAGCAGGCCAAGGCAACATGTCGACACTCTGTAGACCATGTTGGGTTACAACAGCGGTATGAGGGCGAGCGTTATCCTGTTGGAAAACACACCCTTGAATGCTGTTCATGAATGGCAGCACAACAGGTTGTATCACTAGACTGACGTACAAATTTGCAGTCAGGGTGCATGGGATAACCACGAGAGTGCTCCTGCTGTCATACGAAATTGCTCCCCAAACCATAACTCCATTAGTAGACCCTGTGTGTCTAGGCCGCAGACAGGTCACTAGCAGGCGTTCACCTGGCCTCCTTCTAACAAACAAACGGCTATCACTGAGACCAAGGCAGAACCGGCTTTCATCAGAAAACACAACAGATCTCCACTCCGTCCCCCAATGATCTCTAATTTGACACCACTCACGTCGCAAACGGCAGTGGTTTGGAGTCAGTGGAATGCACTGTACAGGGCGTCTGGCCCGGAGCTGTCCTTGAAGTAACCGATTTGTAACAGTTCGTTGTGTCACTGTGGTGCCAATTGCAACTCGAATATCAGCTGCAGACGCAGTACGATTAGCCTCAGCCATACGCCGAATACGACGTTTTCCCCTCTCAATAGTACCACGTGGCCGCCCGGAACCTGGTCTTCTTGAGGCAGTACCTTCCCTTGACCACTGCCGCCAATACTCATGCACAGTGGATACATTCCTGCCAAATCTTTCAGCAATATCACGGAAAGAAAACCCACCTTCTCGTAGCCCTAAAACACGACCTCGTTCAAACTCAGTGAGCTGTTGATAATGGCTTCTTCGTCTTCTCAGAGGCATCCTTGACTAACATTAACCCTTTACGTCAAATCTCAACTGTAAATAACGATCACAAACCTTACAGCGCTTATTTAAAGCAAACCTCATTTGCTTTAAATAAGCGCTGTGTCACTCATAGTGTCGCTACTAGCGCCACACTTACGCACGTAGCTCGAAATTTGAATCGACGTCATCTTTCAGATGTGTAAACACGCCTACCAAATTTCGTTTATCTAGCACAGCTCCTTCCTAGCGTTGGGATTTTTTTACCATCAGTGTATTATGAAGATGGAACTTTAAAAATTATTAAATATAGAAAAACAATGAGTGAAAATAAAATTCTCATGATTAAAAACTAAATTTTTGAGTTTTAAAGTTGTTTAAGGTTAGTCTGTGGTATAATATGTTTGAAATTAATGAAGTTAAAATTTTGATTAATGTTCATTGAACAACACAAGCTACTCAAGGCATAATTACGCACCTTTAAATTGAACGATTTACCTTATATATACCGTTGTATGTCTAACGATTCAGTTTGCAGTTATTATTCTAACAAGCAATATTTATCATGTTTATTTAAAGAATGAATATTTTTCCTTTTTCCCTCAAAAGATTTTTAAAATTCTTTTACAAAATGTCGTTTTCTAAACGTTTAATTAAAGATGACAGAAGAAATCTAAAAATTCTGAAATCAAACTATCAAATTGGACTAATTCTTTGGGAATTAAATTTCGAATTTTTTTTAAACAAACCTGGAAGATTTTTCTAAAGACTCAATTAAAGCGCAAATAAACACCTTATAGCACGATTTTACTTGAACTTTATCACCAACCTTAATATAATATGGGATATAATTTGATACTTCAAAATTCGCACATGACTGTATGAATAGTTCTATTTTTGTAATGAAATTAAATTATTCTGTAATATTTGAAATTTTATTAGTAGCTTGAAAGAAAAAAAAATGTTGAAAATCAATTTTATTATATCATACAATACATATCATATTTGATGAGTATACTCGTCATCTCTAAAGCCACGGTGGTCTCTTGGTAAGACCTCGACTTCGGAATCGAAGGGTTGCAAGTTAGAGACCTGATTCCACATAAGAACCGCAGTTTAACCAGGTCTGGTGCACGTTAAATTTTGGCTACAAAATTGAGGTATTAATTTTGCGAAGAGATTGAAACAGTTAGTTGGTTAAAACTAATTATTTATTGCTTGGTCAAAACAAAATAGATGAGTTAGGCTATCTACCATGATAAGTTAAAAATAAGAAATAATAGTCTACATAAGTTAATTGTTAGATAATAAAGTATGGATAAGTTACATCATTACAACATATTGGACAGTTTATGATAGATACCATAAATGTAATCTTTTTACCATTTTTCATAATATTCGAGTCCGAAACAATGTTCTACAAATTTCCAAGCTAAATCAGTAAATAATCATTGTCAAAAATCTGGTTTAATATACATGAAGAATAAACATATTGTCTATTTTGAAATCGGCTTTTGAACTAGAAAATCGAGACTATATAATCTTATTATCATGTCTAGAAAATAAAAGGTATTAATTTTGATATAGAATGTTGGATATTAAAAGCTTTGCTAGCATTGATTTAAATTTTTCTTACTGAGATCTAATTAGAAGTAAAATTTGTCTAATTAATATTCATGTAATTGGATTCTACTGCTAAATCTTAAGGTATCCAACTATGTTCGAAGGAATTTTTTTGAAAAATTGGATTTCTCAAAGAATATTTATGGTTTTTAGATGTATTATCAATTATAAATACTATAAATTAAAAAAATTATTTCAAAACGTTATATATTTTGAGAAAAAGGAAAATGTGTAGTAAATTTCAATGAAATTTAACCAAAATGGCTAACACTCTACTCAAAATTGTAAAGCAGTAATCCTATTTTTCTTCGTACAAAAGTTATGGAATATAATAATGAATGCAATGAACCAAAATTTAAAAAAACAAACCGTTGAGATACAAAAAAGTTATAGGTAAAAATATACCTACATAAGCATTTTTCCTTTAAATCACAACTCAATTTTTTTAAAATCACCTATAAATGTAAATGTATTTCACCAACAATAATAAAATTTTAGGTCCATTTCATTTCCTATATTATTTAAAAGAAAGGATGAAATGTTTATGCAAATACCTCTATTAGGTTTCGTGATATCCTGTTAACGGCGGAGAATTTTTATGACACATTTTAGTTGTAAAATATGTGACTCTGGATGGTAGGTTAAGCCTTCCTTTTCTTAGAAGACAAATTGTTTTAGAAAAAGGAAAGTCGGAACTACAAATGATAATAATAATAATCTCCAATGAGTCCAATAACCAGTGTTTTTTACGTAGTCGGATACCTTGATGATAATAAAGCTGAAAATCTAATGGCACTTTAAAATGTAAAAAGGTGATAATGTTAGAATCTAAATGCAACCACGATTATTACTTCTGGTATTTTATACCATTAAATTTCTTCTTTTAAGCTAAACCATAATTTTTGAAGAAATATTAGCTTTGTTTAGTTAGATTTCAGTTCCATTTTGGAGATCTAAATGGACTACTTTTGAAGTTCGTTACTCTTCGGTAGATAATCATATGAGGGTTTCTTAGAAAACTAAATAAATACAGCAATCATTCACTCAAATATCGCCATTAGAAATAATTTCAGATCAAAATTACATACATTACAAGCCAGTATTTTTATATAAAATATTTCTATATAAAATATTAAAAAATGACATTTGAAGACATAATGGAAGTTCTTTTCAGTATGATTTTTCGTTTTTTATTTACTGAATAGTTCCGAAAAAAAAACGTTCCATTACATTCAATGTAAGATAATGAAGCATATAAAGATAAATTGCCATGATGGAAACCGATTCGATAGTTTCCGGTTATCTAATAGTTTCTAGAAAATGAAAGAAACTCAAAGGAGATTTTGAAATACGAAACTTTTCGGATTACTATTTTTTTCACCTGCCATATAAAAAGATATCGATATTTTTTTGTGAAAAAAAAATATCGATATTTCATACATTGCCTAAACTTTGAAATGCACTTAAAGAAATAATAGAAAGATTTGTTCAATTCGAAAAAAGTTTCTTATCCTAAAAAACAGCTTTATCCTGTTATGTTTGTAAAGCTGAATTTCATTCCAGTAGGAGAAAAATAGATATTATTAATAATTTAATACAGTATAATGGGTAATTTTATATGATGTCACCTTCAACTGACAAAATTTCCTGGGTATGGCCCATAAAATCTTGATGTGTACTTGTTATGACGTCATTCGTTTCCCATTTAATCATATATAAATAATAGAAAAAAAACCCATTGAAATTATCAAAAGAATAAATCGTTTTTTGATGAATTTTTGCCGGAGTTTTTTTATGAGTCGAAGATAAACATTTTTAGATTTGTCTGTTAGATTTTGTACATGGTAAGTAAAGAAATACAAGCTATTCAAAAGGAATTGGGTTTTACTTAGCCAAATTTATAGTTTCTGTCAAAGTTTAGACGAAATCTATCAGTTTCACATCTAACCGTTTTTCAGTGTGTGATAACTATGTGAATATGGTAACTGAATTGTACAAATATTTGAAATTTTGAATCAAATAATTAAAAGATAAACATCTATTGATTTATATCTTCCCGAGAATTTCAACACAATAAATGAAAAATTCTTAAATAAATAAAAAAACTAATTTATGGGCTTTTCATCGACACTGAAGATGAAAATAATACTTCAGAACCAATAACAAAATTTCAATCAGTGTTCAGTTTTCTGCATTATAATACATAGCGCAAATTGCTGCAGACTGTGTTAGTGAATAAGAAGTTGAAAAGAAGTGAAGACGACGAAGTTAATGAATAAGAAATTGATTTCTGATGGAATATCTAGGAATTGTCATAGACTGGATACTCCGAACCGCCCTAAAGCACGCTGAAAAACTTGAATGACTGGACAGTCGCTACAATAATACTGGCACGAACTGTTGTTAAGTACTAAGGGTCATCATCGCTCATGGCATAACTCTTCCCAATAAAGTAGATCCTTTCATCGATGGAAGGAAGTAGACCGCTATCTTTTCGCTAACATACATAACATAACATAACGCCTCCTGCGCCCCCGGTGCCTATAACATTAAGTTTTCTAACCGGTTAGAAGGGCACAAAATGGAAGGGGAAAAAAAGGGAGAAAGAGATAAAAAATAAAGAAAGATAGAGACTTCAAACCATCCAGGTATCTCCAGAGAGAATCTCACTGGTGTCGAATCTAACACGACTACATTCAGTGTTTTTGGGTGAGGTATTAATTACATGGGGGGGAAGAAAAATAAGTTACAATTTTGAAGTTATACTTTTGGCTGAATATGATTGGAAATTTGGTCTCAGCTATTGCATAATCCTGAAGAGGTCTTGGTATTTATGGATAGGGTTTATTATGGAGTGGATCTTGCTGCGTGAATGGGTGTTCGATGCAACCCTCCTGTACCATTCTTCCTCAAAACGTGGCTCTGGCTTTCTCATGTGCCATGAGAGAGTCAGTAAGCATTCGGTGGCATAGTGAATAGGGGATCCTATTTCTCCACAACTACAGCAAGGAGAGATGGCCAGATGGAATCTGTGCAGGTATGTTGCGAATGGAACATGTTCCAGTGAAGAAAAGGACATCCGCTATGTTCCAGTTGGTCGCGTAGAGAGAAACTTTCGGTATTATATTGAATGTGGATCGGCCTGTTTCGCCTTCTTCCCACTCCTTTTGCCATCTTGACATCATCTCGGTTTGGAGGATGTTCTTCAGATGACATTTTGGAAACTTCATTGTATTACGATCTTGATTAGCGATAGCAGCTGTTTTGGCTAGTTTATCTGCCACTTCATTCCCCTCACATGTGCTTTGATCCATGAGATTTTAACTTGAGGATTTACAAGAAAAAGGGGAATGTATCCCTTGCTAGTTGGCTATTGGATTTTGGAGAACTTGAGGCTTGTATACTTGCTTTATTGTAGACAAAAATGGTGACTGGATTGATGAAGGGAGAGAGGTTGCATATTTTACTGCTCTATTGAATGCTAGTAGTTCAGCTTGGAAGACTGTGTTTTCTTTCAATAGGCTGGTTGACCACTGGTGTATAGTGACTGCATCCTGCATGACACAAAATGCAGCTCCAACTCATGCTGAAGATTTTGATCCATCTGTGTAGATTCTGAGTCCTGAATTCTGAGACCCACCATCTTCCAACGAAATTTGATGCACTTGAAGATGCTTGGAGGGATGTGTCGTCCAGCCCGTTGCTCTGTGTTCATAATCGCATGGATTTATGTGTGGCATATCAGATACAATTTCATGGAGTCTGTGAAATTCAGTCATTCTTGCTATCATCTGAAGCTCCAGGGGTATTAATACTCCGAACCTCCCTAAAGCACGTTAAAGATCTTGAATGACTGGACAGCCACCACAACAATGCTGTCATGAACAGTTGTTGAGTCCTAAGGGCCATGGTACAACTCTTCCTTAAGGAAGTGCATCCTTTCATCGATGGGAAGAAGAAGACCCTTATCTTTTCGTAAACTTATAGAAGTGTTAAATGTCGATAATATAGAGTGTTAAGTATCGATAGACATAAATATCGAAAACAGAGCGCATTAGAAGAATGTAATTTTATCCATCGAAATTGTAGAAACGTATCAAACTTAGGACAATCCATTCATGTGGAGAAATTATTTTTATCCGTTCAATCATGAATACAAGTATGTTGTAGATGCGATTGTATAATAGTTGCGAAGCTAAAAGATAAATCAAAGTTAGAATGAAATTTTGGATTCAAATTTCCATTTTTATATCAAATTTTGGAGTATATTGGCCACCAAAAAGTACAAAATTCCTATTCCCCTACTTTGAAATTTATCAAAAACCCACCATATATCTCTGGAAATTAAAGAGAAAAACAGTTTTACCAGCTTAATTATATTACACTGGTGATTCAAATGGTTCTGCATACTTAATTGGCGTCATGTGAATTCTAAGTGATTCTTTTTTCTGTTATTCCATATATCGTGAAATCTCTTCGATTTTGAGTGATGAATTCTATCCAGCTGTTGTATCTGAATTCTATATCTAATTGTCTAATTTTGTTACTTCCTTTGCTTTTGTCACACTCTTAAAATTAACTCATAAAAAACGTACTTAAAAGCTTATAATACCATAAAAAATTATATTAAGCCATATCACCGAAAAATTCAGAGCAATAAAGCAATTTCACTTAATTAATTTACTGATAATAACTAAAAAATTTTAAATAAAAATCAATTCAAAGCAAATTTAATGCGTATTTTGATAAATCAGGGTACCGTAACATTTTTTTTTTTCTTTTCTCAGCTTCTCCAAGTAAGATCATTAATTGTCTTCTGTGATTGTACAAAGTCATGGACTTGATAAAAAGTGATTTACCGTGAACAGAAGATTCATAGCTAATATATGGAACTAGTTTAAATCTAGGCTATGGAGGATTGAAATCTCTATGACCCGTGTTTTTTTGTCGTTTTCTGAACAAGAATTAAAATTTCCCAGTCCACCCCAAAAACACTGTGCTTTGCTTTCAACGAGAATCGAAACACTTTTGAGACAAAATTGTCTGCCTTTAATTTCGTTTAAATAATTTGAACAATTTTAATCTTCTTCACTAGATCAATTTTAATAATCCAACCATCATCATCATCAAGATTTAAAATTCCAAGATCAACCACAACATTGACTCTGTGTTGCTTTCAGTTGGAGTAGAAAATGTTTTGATTTATCTCTTGTTTTCAGAAAAAATGAATTAAATTTAATTCTCTTTAAACAGCTTTAGTAATTTTAATATTCTTCTTTAGTTCGCTTCCAGTAATCCACTCATCATCATCATAATTTAAAATTATTAGATCTTCACCTGAATGGAGGTCGTCTAGCATCCAACGAGGATTGAAATTTTTGATGCATCTCGTATTGTGAGATAAAATTATCTACATTTAGTTCCTTTTAAACAAATTTAATAATTTTAATATTCTTCTTTAAATCATTTTCATTGATCCACTCATCATATTGAAGTAAAATTTAAAGGTTCACTCCAAAACGGACCTCATATTGCTTGCAATGAGGGTGAAAACTGTGCTGATGTATTTTTTATTTGAGACAGAATTATCTACCTTTATTTCCCTTTAAACAGTTTCAAAAATTTTAATCTTCTTCTCTAAATCTTTTTAGTTGGGCACACACCCATATCACAATTTAAAATTCCGGGGTCAATCCAAAATAAACTTCCCTTCGTATCGAAACTTCTTTTAGGAATCTTCTTTATGAGAGTTTCAACAATTTTAACTCCTTTCTATTTGGACGAAAGTGGGGGACAAGACTAGCATGAAAATCTGAGAAGTTATTTTCAGGCTCTCTGCAGAACTCTCTATACTCTTTCAATGGATTCTCTCACATGTTGGTTAAAATGGTAATAAAATAGCTGATAGCTTAGCTAAAATAGCGTCAGCCTGATATATTTCATAGGGACACAACATTAATTTATTTTGAAATCTTCTCTATCAAAAAGATGGAGTCAGGTGCACTTTGGAGGATCGCACCTGCTCGCTCTTGTTGGTTTGGTAAGAGTCTTAGCTGGCGCCACCGTCTGGATATCTCTAGAAAACAACAAATCTCTCGATTTTGAGTGGACTCACCAAATCCCTTACCTTCCAACATGGCCGGAGGGTATTTTCTGAATGTCATTGGTGGAAAGCAGATAAAGTTTCCCCCAATCATTTTCTTAATTTTTTCAATTTTACTATTTTTGATATTTTAAGGGATCCGCTTTTGTTTTTGGACTTTTTAGAGATCTTTAACTTCATATATGTGGTTTGTGGATCTTTGTTGAGATTGTAGATATCTTAGATTTACTGGCACAGCTATACCAGATGAGATTATACCAGATTATCTTAGAGATTATCCAGATTATCTTATATATTATCTATACCACAGCTATACCAGATTATCTTCTTCTCTGAATTGTTTTCAGCAATGTACTCATCTAATCCATAGAATGATTCCTTTGAATGAATATCATAAAATACAAAAAAATTATAAAAATATAAATTCCAGCTAAAAAAAAAATCTTTCACGAATGTGAAATTCTTTCGACACTCAAACATAAAAGTTAAAATATACGCACCAAAACGGTATATTTTACTTTGTTCTTGAATATTAGTTTAATCCTCTCTGGAATAATACCACTCTATAAATTTTCGATGAATAAAATTTACTTCCAAGGAATTTAAACCTCTATATTTTAAGACCTTATATTTGGAAGAATTCCCGAATGTCATTTCCCATAAAGTTTCACTATCACATTTCGGAACTTTCCGGCATTCACAAATATTTACAGCTTTGAAAAAAGTAAAGAAAAGGTATACTTACTTTCTTGGCGAATTTTCGTACTTTTTGGGGTGTATTAGGGCACACTGCCAAACTTACACATTCCCGAACTTTAACGAGATATATGGGAGTAATAGATAAAACTTCTGTCTCTCCAATAAGTCAGGGAATAATAAATGATAGATATAAATTTACTTTACAATTACCTATGATTCATTATCTCATAATTTTATATTTCTGTTTTTGAATTTGAATCTTAGCGAAATTCTTTGAGTTTTATCGTAGCATAGTTAATTATTTTACTAAATAAATTTCGGTCTAAAGCAATTATTACTCAAGATATTACTCAGAGGAAAACTATTCCCAATGGAGTTTTGTACTTTTTATCATTGAATATTCTATAATTTGTTTCAAAACTCTTGCATTTTATTTTTTTTAAATTTACATAAATGTTTATGAAAAATATCTGAAATCTTAACGAAATTCTTTGAGTTTTATTGTAGCATAGTTAATTATTATTTTACAAAATAAATTTCAGTCTAAAGCAATTATTACTTAAGACATTACTCAGAGAAGATCTATTCCCAATGGAGTTTTATAATTTTTCATTGCATATTCTATAATTTGTTTCAAAACTCTTGTATTTTATTTTTTTTAATTTACATAAATGTTTATAAAAAATAACTGAAATCTTAACGAAATTCTTTGAGTTTTATTGTAACATAGTTAATTATTTTACAAAATAAATTTCAGTCTAAAGCAATTATTACTTAAGATATTACTCAGAGAAAATCTATTCCCAATGGAGTTTTGTAATTTTTATCATTGCATATTTTATAATTTGTTTCAAAACTCTTGTATTTTATTTTTTAAAGCTTACATAAATGTTTATGAAAAATAACTGTAATCTTAACGAAATTCTTTGAGTTTTATTGTAGCATAGTTAATTATTATTTTAAAAAATAAATTTCAGTCTAAAGCAATTATTATTTAAGATATTACTCAGTAAAAATCTATTCCCAATGGTGTTTTGTAATTTTTATCATTGTATATTGTATAATTTGTTTCCGAAATCTTATATAAATATTTTTGAAATTTGCATAAATGTTTATGAAAAAAAAAAACGTTAAAATGAGTTCTACAAAAGGTATTTTGGCGAATAGGAAATATTTTTTTCTAAAGAATTTTTTATTCAAGCTAGGAGCAAATTGGTTTCGAACGAATTTTTGTAATTCTTATCATCGTTTATCATTAGAATTTTTTTCAGAATTCTGTATTTTATTTTCTGAAATATGCATATAATGTTTATGAAAAAATAATTCTGTGTCAACATGAGTTCCATGAAACATAGTTTGATGAACATTAATGAAATAATTTATATATTTTATTATTTATGAAAATACTCTGCTTTTCATTTTTGATTAATAATTTCACCAGCTGTGACTCATTTTTAAAAGATTTTTATAGAATAATCAACCTGACAAAATTGTTCTCTGCATGAAATGAAGCAAGAAAGACTAGTCAAACTAAACACATCGTTTGTAAAAATACATATTTCAGAAATTTATGCTGTTTATTCGTGAAAAGAAATTTTTTTAGTATTTGAAGAAATTTAGTTAAGAAACTGACTAAATTGATTTCTTAAATTAAAAAACTGACTTTATACTTCCGAACAATAGAATGAAATAGGTCTTAAAATGTCATTAATCATAAAGGTTTGGTAAATACATTCAAAGATATAAAATATTAAACATATTATGTTCAGAATTGATGAAATTATTTGAGTATCTTACTACAATAACCATAATTTAACAAAGATTTTCAAGAAAAATTTAGAACGATTTTATGCTATTTTCAAATTTTGAATAAAAGCACAAAACAACAAAAATTCTGAAAGAATTCCTTTTATAAAAACAAAAATTCCATGAACCGAAATTATAGCTACAATTAAAAAAATATCAGAATAATTCATATTAATAAGAATGGTCAGTAGGAGTTACAGTTCTAAAATATATAATATTTAATCAATATAAAATGAAAAAAAATGAAATTAATATTAAATAAATAAATGAAAAAAATAAATATAATTTATGCTGAGAAAAACAAGTTTTAATATTCTTGTTCTGTATATTTAGCGAACAGTAGTAAATTTTCAAAACAGATATTACTATTTTCTTAAAACACATTTATACATATAAGCTCTTATGTATACACATAAACATAGCTTTTTTGTTGCTGTTAACGTAAATTCACTTCATTCAAGAGTTTCTTATGAATAACTGAATATAAATTAAATTTATGCTTTTGATATATGGTCTCCTGGGTTACATATCAAGCCAATGGTAAATTCTTGAGCACGCCTAATATATATTGTTGTTATTGCGTGTATAAAATTGTAAAAGGCTCGACCTCCTAGTAATATGTAAGCTGTTGGTTTTCCTTCTATTCTATTCATATTATTTTCTTATATAATGCAATATTCCTTCTTAAAAGTTAAAAAAAAACATGTTTGGGGTTTATCTGTTAAAAAAAAGGTAGAATAGTCATCCTGTATCAGAATTTAATTTTGTAACAAAAAATTATTTTTTCAAAGATGCATATTTATTTCAAATTCGAGGAATCATCAAATGATAGGAATTAGTTTCGAAAATTCATTCAATTTATCAGGCAAATGGTATTGTAATTTTCCCACTTGTAGCATTTTTTTTGCTTCATTTGAAATTTTATTATTACAATTAGTTTTCCAAGTCAATTTTCGCTGCGCCGAATTTATATATATATATATATATATATATATATATATTGCTTTTCCCTTCAGCTGTTTTATCATCCCTGAAATCGTTGAGCCCTCATCGATATATTAACTACCTACAACTTCATTATATCAACCTCTCCTTATTTCTGTCTATTCAATAGTTCATTCATTGTAATATTTTGCTGGATGCAATTAAGGATGAAGGTATGTTCCGGCTTAGAATTAATGTTATTTGTTTCAAAATATATAAGGTTAATTTTTATTAAAACACAAATGAACGCTCATATTTCATCCCAAATCTTCATTAGATATCGTTATATGTGTATCAGACAGGAAGACTTTTTCATTATTACTTTCATTTATTTTAAATACGACTTTCAAAAGATTGTTTAGAACCATTTTCCGCTCTTTAATAATCACAAATTTGTATGTATATGATGAAAATGCTGCATTAGTTTTAAAAAATGATCTAAAATATTTTAAACATAATCTAAGATTGTTTGAATAATGCTAAAGAATCTCGCCAAAAAATTCATTATCATAGCTTTATGACTAAATTATCTAAAAATTGTCAAATAAACCCTCTAATGCAGAAATATTAGAGCACTCTTGCTATTTTATATATAGTGGACTTTGGTGACACTGGCATAATATGAAATTTGCCAACTTAAGGGTCGTAGAAATAACTAAGTATTCCATTCATTAAAGATGATTTAACTTCCTATATCATATCATGATATAAGTTTTATATAATTGATTTAAATATGCGAATGAAACAGTAATCATTAATTATATCGAAACTCAAGTCCCAACACTCACTTGAAGATTTATAGCATATGTTTTCCATGTATTTAACGTTCGTTGTATGCACTTAAAGAACTCAGTAATATAGTATCTAAATAATGATAAGGAATAGGTTACAATTCATCTTTCCAAGTAATAATTTTATTCCCACAGTGATAAGCGTGGAGGTTAGTGAATTTCTGAAGCAATTTAAAAGAGAAACTGGAACAAATATACAAAGCTCGCACTGATTACAAAGGGTTATATCACTCTTCAAATATACTGCTAGAAAAATTACATTTGGCGATATCGTATAACGAGCCAAAGTTCTACGTTGTAATAATATCTCAATAAGACTTCATTTGGTTGGATGGCAAATGATAACCTAGTTTTTGCTAGAAACAATTAGCAGTCATTGATACACTCTTAATAATTGCACCTTCTGAAATCAATCTAAATCTTTTAAAATTCTTTCTAGTATCTACATTTTATAAGAGAAATAATTTTACATGTTCAGCATTTGATAAGCTGAAAGTACACGTAAAGAATGTGTCAGATAGTAGACAGAAGGGCTGTCTGGATGTTACCTATTTGATCATGGACAGACATCATTTCTGGAAATAGTTACCTTTTTTAAAAACAGAGCAAGGATCTTCAATCCATGTTGTATCCAAAATTTGACTTCCTACTACAACAATTTATAATTAAGTTACATTTATTCGCAATGGATTCAATTGTTTCGAATAATATTATATATATATATGTATATATACTCTAGTACATAAATTGATTTTCTTATCTAAATATAAGATAAATTCAAGGATACTTATTAATTGAAGGATTGGCGATAATTTCATTTACGAAAATAAAAAACTAAATAAAATTTTTATTAGTTTTTAGTTAGAGTTTTGGCATATAGGGTTGCAATGGCAGTTTGCTCAAGTGCTACATTTGGTAAGTTTTAGCTCTTTCGCCATTAATTATTTAGTATTAATACAAGTTTAGCTAAGCTACAGTTATTATTCATTAAATATTTTTATACCTTTAAAGGACATAATAAAAAACCACCTTAAAGTAGGTGAATTTATATTCATTCAAGTAGATAGATAATTTTTGAAGAAAAAGCAGAATTTATCGAATCAGCTACGTGACTATTGAGAGTAACTATTGCTACATTTCAGCGTGATCCAATTTAAGGTAGTACTTATTACAAATTATGCTCATTCATTTCATTGTAAAAAGTTGCATTCACTAACATTTTGAATCTATTCAATGTATTTTGAAACGTACATAAATCATTAAAGGTTTTTTTTTGCAAAATTAGTCCATGGAACTGAATATTTGACTTTTTTTAAATAACTCATAAAATAAAATTATTTTTCTAAAAATTCCACATTTTTATTTTCTTATTCAAATACTTCAACTGAAAAAAGGGATTATAAATTAACCGAGCTATTAAATGAATGGCTTCAATTCAAATAAAAATTTCTTCCTTAAGAACACCTTAATATCCATGACATGCTTTAAATATTTAAGGCATTCCATTAAATGGAATGCATTGTTAAAGCATCCACTGAGTTTTTTTTCCTGGAAATGATTTTTTTTCTAGGAAATCTTTTTTCCTTATTCTGAAAGAATTCTATTTAATCTCTTGAACTGTCAATTTTTATAAATGTTGTTTCATTTGAAAACTTTTATAATTTGGAAAAAAAGTTAGATGTTAACTGCCATTTAAATACTTTTTATTAGTCAATCATGACTAAAGGGTTTTGATTGAGAATATTGAATTGCAACTCCTATTTGAAAGTATTATATCCTTTTATATTTTTATTTCAATTTTTTAATAATTTATTTCCTATTTCAATTGCAATTTTTTTTATGCATTATTTCCTATTTTGAATGCTATTTTCTATACTTTATTTCCTATTTAAATTACAGTGTTTTATGTTTTATTTCCTATTTCGAGTACAATTTATTGTATATCTAATCGTGGATATATCTATAAAATTTATTTATCTTTTAATATCCACTAAAGAAACAAATAAAGCTTTTCTAATTACTAAAGTGGTGTAATATCAAATTCAGTTAATTCTTAAAAAATAATAAGGAATCAGACTAATAATTTTGTGTAAAAAATACCACAGCTGTTAGGAAAGAATTTGAATAAAGCTAATATTTATAGAAGGAATTTGCGTACATTTGTTTAAATTGTCGTTTGCATTTTTAGAAAATAATATAATCGTTAAAATAAAATCACCTGCATGGTATTCTGTAATGTATTCTTATCTAATAATTGATTTAAAATAAATATTTATTTCAATTCTGCCAATGAAATTAAATTTTTTAGGTATATTATTAAATTAAATACTTGTTTATCAGATAAATTTATGCATTTGCTTGCTCTCATCCATTTTTCATTTCGAAATATCATTCTCCATTTTTGTTGCCATTTGAGAAATTAAGTATTTAAATATGATGCAGAGTATAAGTTAAGGTACACATTTATCAAATAATTCTTAATAATAATACGAAAATGGTTAAATGAAATAAAAGTATTTTCTGAAGGTATCAAAAATCAAACTCTGACAAAACAATCGATAATATCTATGTTTATTTGATTTTTTTCCTTTTATATAAGCACTTCAACTTAAATGCATAACTTCAGCAATAATTTTCAACGACGGTTGTTTAAAAATAGAAAATGATTTTAATTCATATCCAAGATAGAATGAAACAAGAAAGATGTATAGAAACATTTTATTAACATTCTGGAATTCAAATAATTTTAATTTTTTTCTTATAAAAATTTAAAATTTGGAATTGGGAGCTTTTTTATATTAAGTATTTTATATGAAATGAAGTTGAATATCCTATATAATAAAATAATTTTTTCAGCTAATAATAATAAATGTAAATTAACTTTCAAATAAACCAAAGAAAACTTTTTACTGTAATTATTTTTGGACATCTTACCATATTATGGTAAAATATGAAGTTATGATTTTATAGTTTAAACTTTACAATCAAATGTGACATAAATTCTTTAAAATCTACTTTTAATCTTATTTTTCTCTGAATTTAAAAATAAGAATCGTAAAGTAAAAATTTATAGAAAAAAGCCCAAATTCTTATTAAAAAGATTCTCTCGCATGATAGATTATATTAAAGTTTATTATAAACCTTCATTCCTAAAGCATAATCAAAAATGCAATGTAAAATCATAGTTTCTTAATTCTGAACAATTACATCTGTATGAACAGATATTAATTTATTATTTGAAATAATACTGTACTAATTGTGATCGGTATTATATTAAATCTGTTTTCGAATTTACGCCGTTCAAACATTTATGTATCATTGAAAATTCCTGTAGATATACCTACCAATTATTTAATGTCGTACAAAATTTGTTGATTACTATCATAAATTAATACGAAGCAAATTCTTGTTTATAAATATCACACCAGTATTCAATTACATGAACATTCCAAGTCTTTGTAAAATGTATAAGGTAGCGTAGAAAAGTTACAAAATGTAGAATATGAATAAAGTTATTTTCCATGGCTTTTGAATTGATATTTAAACTGTCAATTCAAAATAAATCCATTTGGACGAAAAACATTAAAAATTCTTTTTAGTGTTGTTTATACGAAATATCAAATTACTGTGAAAGAATACATAAATTTTAATTTATTTCGCTTACAAATAAGTTTAATCTTATATAATTTTTGATAGAATTTTCATTTGATTTGAATCATGAGAATCTTCTGCACTCAAAGTCTGCTTTAAATGGAAATATAAATTGGTCAAAAAACAAATATAATCACATTTTAAAAGATATTTTTCCATTTTTTAATTTAAAAAAGGGAGAAAGTTAATGCGTAAGGAAATCGGGTATTTCTCAATTTCGCTTTTTTGAAGCAATGGTTGAGTATTCTAAATTTTTTTCTTTTCGAAACATCTAATTCTTCAAAAGAGAAATGATAAACTAAGTGAAAATTCGACAGCTAACATTTTATAAAGCATATGTATTCCTAAATCCAAAAGTTTCCTTGTAGAATAAAAAATGTTATGAGTTTATAAAAATAATGCGTACTTTAAAATTCCAATGTTTCTATTTAAAACTGTCGTCACTAAATAAAAATTTATTATAAATTATTTTTATGTCTTGACATATTCAAGATTAAATTGAAATGTTAAAGCTTCTAAAGATAGTTGAAGAAAAGAAATTTTAAATTAAAAATATAAACTAATACAAAATATTACTGTTTATTCTCAGATATTATTCTTTAAGTGTTTTTTAAAGAAGTATTTATTGATGTTCATAAAAACATTTTGCAAGGAGGAGGCAAAAATGTTTGTTAATAAATTAATATTATAATTTATCTAATCGCAAATTATAATTATATAATTTGTTTTATTTTTTTATAAATCCTAAATATATTTTAATCAAATATGAAACGCTGATACCTTAATTTGAGTTTTTCCCTTTCTTTTAAGTTTTCGGATTTGTAATTCATAAAAAAACACTACTGAAGATCATTCAGCTATGAGAGTTTAATAATGATAAAGTGCGAAAAATATATCATTGATTTCGCATTGCAAGCTTTTCAAATTTTACGAACATCATTATCTATAAAAAAGAAAGTTATTCCTTCAAATTCTGTCAAAATAATAAATAATTATTTTATTCTTTAAAATTTTCTAAAAGCCTTCTCAAGTTTTTACAAGCCATTAACAAAACAACACTAATTTTATTAATTTTTATTGATTGTTCAAAGTTTTTTATACCACTAATATCGAGTCAGAAAATGATTTTTGATGTATATAATTCTGTTTTGACAATTTTTTTATAACTATTATATTTTGAAAGACAAAAATAATTAACTTACCCAGTGACGAATCATATGCATTCATGTATTCTGATGACATAAACTGTGTAACCAAAGAAGTTTTTCCAACTCCAACTGTACCCATCATCATAACTTTTTTTGGTAGAACTGTGCTTGGTTGACCAGATGAGCACGACGTAGCTGAAGATGCACAACCAGTACCACCAGTAACATTGGAACCAGTGGATGCGACACTGTTATTGCTTCTGGAACGTTCTCTGTACAGATCCCCCTTATTCACGACGTCGCCTTTGGAAGTTATGCAAAATTGTCTTAACATATAGTACTTATCATCGTCCATTTCAAGTGGCAAACTTGGTCGAGGACTTACACTTCGGTCTCGCCTTACATATTGATGAGAAGTTCTACGACTTCTTGGCGGCAAAGGATCAGCGCATGGTACACTGTTGCCTCTAGGTCTAAAATCATCCCAAGTATCCATTCTATTCTTTTTGAGAGCCCTGAAGGACAAAGATCTACTATGATGTGGACTCAAGGATTTTCTTCGTCGCCTTCTATAAGAATGTTCATTGGATACCGTTAACGTTTCAGAAAACCTCCTGGAGAGAACTTCTGCTTGTGGTCGGTGAACTGTATACGCCAGAGAGTTTGAATACTCACTTGGATCGTCATTCCAAGGACTGATGGAACCAGGACTGGCTTCATCTACTGTAAGTTCTGGCGCACTTCTTGGCAAGCGAGTTCTGGAGTCTGCTTCAACCTTCAGCAAGTTGGTATTATCCTTATGGCCTTCACCGAGGGGATACAATCCACCTGGTGCGTTGAGAAAACGATTTCTAACTCCTTTCAGTGCTTCAGGCGTGACTGGTATGGAGGCTGACCGATGTCTAGCATGCGGTGGTGAGCCATAATTTGGAGACGCCCTGCTTGGAGAACGTCCTGGTGATATGTTAGGAGATTTATTGGGTGAACGGTTTGGAGACCGTGCTGGTGATCTGGCAGGAGATAAAGCAGGTGAAGGAATTGGAGATCGCATTGGTGATTTCATGCCATCCATGCTGAGGTTTTCTTTTTTTTTACTGGGTTTTTGAGATTATTAACCGAAAAAAAAAACGATTCTTTATATTCGCACAAACTGCCTTTAAAATATGCTTTGCTTTTATAAAGATATATAAACTCTTGTTTGTTATGATGATATGTATTTAGAAATATCACTTAAGAACTGTCTAAGATATATTTTGATCTTTCCACTGTTATAAATTTTATATGTCTATTCCAGTACAAAAAGACGAAACACTAGTACATAGACTTTATAGATAAATGGAGTTTTGAACAACTATCAACAAACCGTAATTTGCTGCCTAGAACTTTTATAGAATAGCTTACAAATCAAACAGTCAATTGGATACGTTTTTCTTGATTGGAATCAAAATAATTGTTTCTGAAATCAGCTGAACTCAATCTGATTAAGAAACTATCTACTCAAAAAATTTATATTCTTCAATATAACTGGAGACATTGGCTATTAATATTAAAATACCCTTCAGCAATCAATTAATAATTAGAATGTTTGCCTTAATTACAAGAATAATGAATTACAGTAATTATTAAACTGAATTCTATTTTTTTGGAAATATATCATAAGAAAATATTAATTTTTATAGAGTTTTTGGAATATCACTTTCAAAAATATTTGCTTTGAAGATAGGTTCTTTCTTTTTTACTAACAATAATTACGTCTCTATTTTTGCAATCCCTTTCTTTCTATTGAGATGGCAACAATGTTGCAATAAAAACAGTCTTTTTCTATAAGTTTTCAGCATAAAAAATTAAAATATCTCTGCAGTATTTCCAATAAACATCTTACTTTTATATAGCTACAATATTAACGAATTTTCAAATTAATAGATAATTACGATTCCAAAAGATTTTTCATAAAAATTTGATTTTCAAGAACTATATAAAACTGTTTTTGTTCCCTTTTATGTTAAATATTAGAGATAAGTGAAATAATCTTTAATTGTCTTTCAACTTATTTGTTAATAACATTTCATAATTAATTCGAATACTAAAAACGATTTCGAGAAAAATGTTTGCCGAACAACAGACTCGCTACTTTTAGCATATTCCACAAACTTATTTCAACTTTTCAAAAATATTTTTCCTAAGATTCCTAAACGAGACAATTTATCAAAGGTTACAAACAGCGCACGACACAGTTTTCAAAAAACACCTGCGTTTCAATTATTGAAAAAGCAAAAAAGGAACAAACTTCTCCCTTACTGAAAACACTTTCGAAAGTAATACCAGCAGGTGGCTTCAGTCAATCAACAAATTGTATTTTTATGTTCGAAAAGCTGACGACTCCAGCCAATCCACGGGGTAAACCGAATGTTTCCTTTTTTTCTACTGCTCTGGAAACCCTACCAGCACAAGTCACCGTTCACGGAGGCCAGATCGTTTGGACGGCCGATGCTCGAGAAAACCGCGCGAACTCTGAGCTGGCGTGGGGAATTTTGTTCTCTGTGTGTCCACTAGGGCGCACGTGTTTAAGGGGAGGGCGCAGCTGCTGTGCGGGGTGTAAGTGGGTGTGGGTACCTGTAGATGCGGGCAGTTCGTCCAAGAATAAATAGTGCTCTGGCTTTACTGCCGGGATTCTTCTTGGCATTCGAATTTTTAGTTTAGTTTTGTGACCGAGTTTTTCGTTTATCAGTTTGAGGTAGGAGTTTAAAATAACTTTTGAGTTTAGGAACGAATTCTGTGTTTTTTAATCTTATCATATTAGTTTCGGTTTTCCGGTATAGTTATCTTTACGTAATTAGCGAAACTTTCTCTTAGTGGTAGTTAAAAATTAGTATTTTTTTTTAATTATCGTAAACTAATGTCAATGTTAATTTTAAAACTGGAAAGTTTAGGTAATTTTCTCTCATGATTAGATAAAACCATTAATCTTCAAGTTTTTGGTATTTTTGAGTATTGTTCGTTCTTAATAACTTTTTTGAGCACATGGAGTTTTTAGACTTAAATATTACAATAGTTATTATGCTTTATTTTAATGAAAAAATGCACTAACTTTAAGCGGCTTGAAATATTATCAGCAATGCCGCCGGAATAGGAAACGGGTTATATAAAAATATACAATTATTAAGAAAAACAAATATTTTTATAAAACTGAATGAAAAAAAAAATTTTCGCTCTTTTTGAATTGAATTTATTTTTATGAATTTACTTTTTTAATGATTATGAATATATTTCCTTTAGTTAAAAAAACTTTCATTTTTTGTTTCATATTTAACATCTTTGTTGTTCTCTATGCTTTTAAATAAATTACAACACTACCTCAAAGCAAATATTATTTTAAAGAAATATATACTTTTATTTTATGAATAAATATTTCCATTGAGTACATTTAATAGTTATTTCTATTTAATTTTGAAAATGATAATATTCTATGGAAATATTTTTAATAATTAAATATTAAAAAAACCAATAACAGAAAGGAAATATATCATATGTGGTTTTGGTTTTACCTACATTTCGAAAATTTCATAGTATGCGTATCAGTCTTGTCATGCTAGTTTTATTTTATTTATTATTATTTTTTTATGGAAAGCAAAAAAGCTCTCTTTCTAATGAGAAAAAGTGCGGCTAAATTTTATACAACATTTGTAAATATCCTTTCAATTTTAAATAATTAGTTCCCAAACATGTTATTTGTAGGTTTGTAAAAATCAAAATTTCGTTCAGTATCTTATATAAGAGTTGTTTTGTTTTTAAAACTTATTATAAGTCCAATGTCAAATTTTCAACCCTATTTTTAAAATGTAATCATATATAATTGATGAAATATACCTTTCATAAAATATTCATAGGATACAACTTTATTTTTATATTAAATAAATGTATCCGATAATTTTGTCTTCATAGTGATTATTTTGATAAAAACTTAATTTTAATAACAATTATTATTATTATTATTATTCCACTGCGTCGTTTTTTTCTCTATATGAGGCAAACGCAAAAGGACAGAGAAAAAATATACAATCAAAAATAGAAATGATATCTAGCCATAAATAAATCCATAAATCTTAAAATTTTCAGAATTTTTTTAACACCTGTTTGCATTATTCTAATATTTAATAATGATATAGATGAATGTATTTATACATCTACATGTGCGTTTGCGATTTGAATCTAAACGCTTCTTGACCTACAGCTCTCACACACACACGATATATATATATATCTATATATATATATATATATATATATATATATATATATATATATATATATATATATATATATATATATATAATGCGTGTAGGTTCTCTACAGGCCAGATCGTTTGACCTACAGTTATTAAATTTAACTCTTATATAGCTTGGAGAGTGAGAATATGCACATTGTAGAAATTTTATTGGAATTCTAATTTAAATTTTAGTTAATTGAATATTATTTTGTATTCAAATGCTTATTGCAAACACTTCTGAAAACATTTTCGCTGTAATTTTTTGAAGAACAATCAATTTAATGTTTGGGAAAATTATTCAGATTTATTCAAGCTTTCTCATTGGGAAAAGCTAGAAATTACATGGTGGGGGTTCTGGTTCATAGGGTTGTATCGCTTATATTTAAAATTAGGGGAATGTGAGGTGTAAAACGTTTGAGAATGGCTTCTAATCTTAAACTTATGAATGAAAAAAATACCTTATCATTGTACCAAACAACGACTTCAATTGCAGAAAGACATTGTTGGCAATTCCCTTGATAATTTTATTTAGAAAATACGAATCAATGCGACAGTCAGTATGGAAAATGTAGTTAAAATACTGATTTATTGATTTCATGATGCTGAAAAACTACCTCTTAAATTGTCTAATCTATTTCACCTAATTACACGTAAGTTTAAAGTTCATCTAAGTCATTATTATTTTGCTTTATTGAAATATTTTTAATAAATGCAAGATATAATATATCATAAAAGAATCAAAGGGAACAAAATTCCATCATTTGTGGAAAACTTTTTGTAAAACTAAAATATATACTTTGATATGGTTATTAAGTCTCCTTTAATTTTTATGTTCATAAAATAAATTTGTTATAATAATGAAAATAATAAGGATTTTAAGTAGATCACGAAATACTTTTTCAGAATCAAAACGAAAAAAAAGAATTCTAGACTTCTTTTCAAAAATAATTATATCTATTGCAATGTCAGAATTGTTATTTAGTCTAATAGCAAAATCGTTTTATAATTAATTATCTTTCAGTTACTAACTTCAGTTACTTGATTTTTTTTTCATAAAAGGGATTTATGAAATAAACGGAATACTACCTACCATGTAGGACGAATTTTTTTTATATTTAAAGCAGTATTAGACTTTCTCCAGACAGTACGATGGCTGTCACTGCCAAAAATAATGAGTTTTTTTTTCATTACTAAATATATTTTTCTTTCAAGATTTAATGGTCTTCGATTGTGAGTTTTATGTAAACTTCAACTGCTTTATCTGAACTTGCAAGCAGATGAATGGTTTCTCGCTATTAATGCGAATTTTATTCCAACTTGTCTAATAGCATTTCACGGAATATCAGCACTTAAATTTTTGTTTATGATTTAAGGAATGTCTGCTACAAGTTGTATGAACCATATGATTGCAACAATTTAAAGAAAAGTGTTAAAAATTTCGGTTTAGATTAAAATTCCGTCTTACAGCAGTACAACGACCCTAATAGAATACAAGTAACGTCAAAATATGGTGGCTTTTTCATTAAAACAGCAGTTACACACACCAACACAGTATTCCGACGTCATTGTCATTTAATATTACCATATATTGTGGGCCATACTAGAAAAAGTGGTTCAAAAACACAAAATTAGAAACAAAATCCATTTAAAACAAGTGTTGCAAGAAAAATGGGGAAAAATATTTTCAGATTTCACTAAAAATTGATCAAATCGATACAAAGACGTTTAAAAGTCGTTATAAAAGTCAAAAGACATGCAACTTAGCAGTGAAAAGTTTTATACGAGATATTGGGAAAAAATTTCATTGGTGTACTCTCAATTTTTTGAGGTAAAAATCTAAGTATGTTTATTTAAAATGCTTCTAAAATTTTTCAGGTTGAAAGTTTTTTGTTGATTGTACTTTATTTTTACTCTGAATTAAACCATTTTTTATGTGTAAAAATAATAATTAATTTTGCACTTCTTGGTAACGTGCTGTTTATATTGGAAGTCGGAATTAACAAGTAAAAGTAAGGTGTACTCTCCATTTTTTGTGCCATTATATATATTTCAAATATCAGTTCAACAGTTCTAAAAACATTCTACATTTTTTTTTCAAAAATAGTCATATCAATCTCATTCTCAGTATTGTTATTTAGTCTACTAGCCAGATCTTTTGATAATGGATAATCTTTTAGTCTCTAAAGATTGGTTTGTTTTGACAAATATATATTTTGGTGCAAAGTAATTTTATTTCAAAAATTAAATCACTCAGTGCCCTATACTTATGCTAAAAATAATTGAAGTAATCTATTTAGAAAATTTTTAAGTTAAATTTTGGTAATATAAAATAATTTTTTTTTGAAAAATATCAGTTCTAAAAACATTTTACATTTATTTTCAAAATAGTCATATTAATCGTATGTTCAGTGTTATTTAATCTAAAAGCCAGATTTTTTGATAATTTATAATCTTTCAGTCTCTAACAATTGATTTATTTTTACAAAATGGTGTACAACGAAGATTTTGGTGTATAAAGAAGTCTTATTTCAAGAATTAAATTGTTCATCGCTCGATATTCATGCTAAAAAAATTTAAGAAGCATAATTAAAAAAAATTTTTAATTAAAAATTTAATGATGTAAAATAAAATCTTTTGAAATATATCAGCTTGTCCCTTTAATTTTTCGATTTTTAGTTAATTAAAAAATATTATTGAAAACTATCACATTAAGTAATATCATATTTTATTTTGTTTTAATAATTTAATAAATGATATCAAATTCCTAAAATTTAACAAACACAGAATTTCACAAGAATTACTCAATAGAATGAGTGTACATTAATTGTAACACTACTTCTATGAGAGCATAACAGAACTATGGAAAAAAATTTCAGGTTTTTTTAAAAAACAGTTTTCAGATTAAAACTCATAAATTGCGATACCATAATAATAAAAAAATTTGCCTGATTAGTTATTTTTTTACAAAAGTTGAGTCGGAGTTTTTAAAAATAAATAACTTTTCAAACCAAGTGAAAAAACAATATGAGAATTTTCTAGAATAACAAAAACCGTTTGGTAAAAATTATTTTTCAGAACTATTATATTTAATCTGTTACTTTGGTATCATGCTTTTACCTTTTACATTTTTTGAAGGTGAAATCTTTTTCTAGCTATTCATAAAAAAATATTTTAAAGTTCTTTACAAAATTTACTTTTAAATGATTCAGGCGTAGTCTCTCAAAAATATTTAAAGCTTTTTTGAGCAAACTGGTATAAAAAATTATACACATTTTTCAAAATTTCAGATGATTTTAATTTTTATTCCATTAAAATATTTCAGTCTGCGGGTACCAAAATAAACTTTTTAGGCCTGCTGTCTTTTTGTCTACGCGAATTGTTAATAAGAAACTAAAAGCAGAATCTTATTTTCAGATATTTTGAACATTAAGAAATCGTCTATTTTTGGAAAAAGACATTCATTGAAAAATAGATTTTCGATACAATACAGCACTTTTATAACGTTATATTTTTTTCGTCTCGGGAAATAAACTTATACTGAAACCTGAGATATGTTTCAAAAGATCTTCACCATTTGTATTGCTCTAAAAATATTTTCTATTGCTGTTTTTCTGCAAACCTTTTTGAACTAAATGGGAAAGAACGTCTACTGATGTATGTCGCTTTATATTTTATATAGTACTTCCAAAAGTACAAAAATGAAATAAATATAGAGTGGTGCATTAGCTTATCCTTAAAAACTCTCCAAAAATCTAATGCACATCTTACATTTCTTTCGAATATAAAATGGTCATAAGAAGAACATTTATTTTTTCTCAATTTCCGTATAAGAATATTTCTTGTATTCTTTCTTCTCTTTATTCATATGGATAAAGCATTCGAAATTCGAAGATAAATTCTTCTTTTTTCTTTCTCTCTAACATAAATAATTTCCTTTTTTTATGGATAAAGCTAGTAAGTTTGGGTAATGCTGTAAATTCCATTATTAAATGGATCTTTATTTTTAAAATGAGCAAATTGTACTTTCAAAACATAGAACAGAGAATCAAATACGCATTTTGGATGTCTTCGCCTCTTTCGATTGAAGTAAAAATTAAAGTGTTAAGGCAGTGTTATTAACAATATCGCATACCAGTTTTTTTTAAAAATCCAAGCCTTTGATTTTTGTTTTACTATTTTAGGTACATATTATAAAGAAAGTGTAGTTATCATCAAAAAATTCGAAAACAAGATTTTGAACAATCTCCAAATTTCAGTTCGAAAAACGCATTAAAAAAAAATGTTTATCTGCCTATCTGTGACAAAGCTAACTCAATAAAGCTTTGAAATAGACCGTTTTTGGTCTTTACGCCAATGATGAAGATTTACATCAAATTTGAAGCACAGAATCTCCAGAAGTAAAGTAAATCTCTCAGGTTTGGACTTTTTTACTTATGGTAAAAAAGCCCAAATTGATACAATTCCACGAATTGACATAAAAGGAATCTAGATAGATATCCGAGGGTCATAGTAACTCGAATAAAATATTAGCTTCAGAGAGGGTTTCTGGTTTGAACTTCAGTTTCAAACCTTTCACTACTAACTAGGTTAAATCGGACTCACAGGGTACTTGGTAGCCTGGTGGTAAGGACCTAGCTTCTGAACTGGAAAATTCCACTGAAGAATTCTCTTGTGAATGAGTCTGGCGCGTGCCTCCTCCAGCTTTTGTGGTGTAGAAGTATTGACTAGAGAATGGCAGGTATCGTCTCACAATCTGGCCGTGGTTCATAATTACGAGTTCAGCCCCTTAGAGTTGCTTAAAAACTGGATTTTAATATAATTAAACAAAACACACACACTCTCGAATATGTTCCCCATCGCTTAGTTTTTTAAGCAAGATTGAGACTTTAGATATTCATTTTAAGAAGAGATTAAAACAGTTAAGTGTTTAGGAATATTATTTGCTTATTTTTGGAAAAGAAATTCAAGTATTTAGTAATCTGAGTCTCAAACTTTGAAGTCCCTTAGGAATCAGATAGAAAAAGAAAACTACCATTTTATGAAACTTCTAATAATTTTTTCTTTTAATTTCGAAACATTATCCAAACATTTCATGAGATATAAATTATTCAAAGAAAGAGATTATTTCCAAAGACTATTATAAATCAAAACCATCTCACAAAATATTCTTTAACTGAAAATAATTATTGGATTCAAAGATGTATTCAAAAATAAAAATCATGTGTAACGGAAAGTCAAACAGCTCATTCTGAGAGCTGTCAGCTTGTCTCCGTAGGATATTTGTCCTTGGAGCAGCTGATTCTTGAAAGAGTTATCTGCAGATGTAAATGAGTTAATGGTTGAGTAAATATATCTCAATCCCCTTCCTGCAGAAGAGCCTTTAACTTCATTTCCCAGTTGAGGAAGAGTTTCGATAACTACTTATAAATCATCTCTTTTTGTCTCAGTGGGTTATACAGTTATCAGGTTATACAGGATTCTCGGAAGGTGAATCCGAATTCTTTTCAAACTCTAGCTGCAGTTGCCATTCAAGAATATTCTTATTTAATAAGTTAGTTTTTTAAAGAGAATATATTAGTTTTCATTAAATAGTTTTGTATGTATTTCTGGGAATTTTGTATTTATTTTGTAGCCTCAACTGTAAATGATAATTCGACGTGATTTAATACATCTTGTGAATAAGATTATGAACAAACAATATTAAAGTGAAATGAATGAATGAACAGTTAATTATTTGAAAAGGTTTAATTTTGAAAAATAAATGATAAGTCAACATGTTTTAAACTTAATGTCTAATGTGAATAATATTATGAAAAAATAACATTACATTAAAATGATGAAAAAATGGAATTTTTGAAAAAGCTTAATTTTGCAAAATACGTGAGAATTTACCGTACTTTAAATTTAATACGTTATATGAGTAATTTCATTAACAAATAGCATTAAAGTTCATTCAATGTATATTGGTTTGTCTTATTTTTATTTAAAAAACCTTTAAAACATATTAACTTAGGATGTAACTTAAGTATTTCAAAGCAAAAATACTAACTTTCCAAATACTTTAATAAATCAAAACCCTTTAACCAAATATTCTTTAAATGAAAACAATTATGGGATTCAGAGATGTACTCAAAACTAATAATCTGGAATTACGGAAAATTGGTTCATTTTGTGAGCTGTCAGATTGTCTCCACAGGATATTTGTCCTTGGAGCAGCTGATTCTTGAAAGAGTTCTCTGCAGATGTAAATTAGTTAATGGTTGAGTAAATATATCCTAATTCCCTTCCCGGCAGAAGAGTCTTTAACTTCATTTCCCAGCTGAGGAAAAGCGACGATGTGATTACTGACTGCTAATGAATGCTTTCTTTTTTGTTTGTCTCACTGGATCATTCAGTTATCACTCGAATTCTCGGAAGACAAACTCGACTTCTTTTCAAACTCCAGCTGCAGTTAGCTCATGAATATTCTTATTTAAAGAGTTGGGTTTTGTAAAAACAGAAATAGTTTTCAGAATGCGAGCTTATTGGTGTTCAATAAATGATTTTGTATGAATTTCTGAGAAAAATTCTGCGTTTCTCTGTCAAATCGAATTTTTGAGAAGATTTAATTTTGTTGAATTCACTGGAATTCACCGTGTTTCAACCCATTATTTACCAAATTATTTTGCCATCAAATTTTCAAATTTAATTTTGAACCATTATTTAAATTTCGGTACAGAATAAATGCAGGAAGAAGGAAAAAGGCTTTTTTGATAAATAAAAAGTAACAATAATTTTTTGTTTTATTTTTATTTGACTTCTATTGCTTTCTATTGGAAATTAGTTCTTCGTGTTCTTTCAAATACTTCTAGAAGAAATACTGAAATATTTTTTTGTGAAGATATCAGCAGGATTTAAAAGGTACTTTAACGTAACGTTGATAAATAAAGGGTTAAATACGTCATCCGAATAATATTATTGACAAAGAGCACTATAATGGAATAAATGTATTTTGGTCCATCTTATTTTTACAAAATACAAAACATGAAAAATCAAAGCCTTAAGATTAAATTTACTCATTTCAAGATAAAAAGGCTGACTAATATGAAATGTAGGAATCTATATTTATATGTATTTTTCCCCCGTTCGAGTATCATGGTAATTCAAATAAGATGTCAGCTTCAAAGGGTTCATAGGGTTAGGGTTATTGCTGGAGTTAAAGGCTGGCGATAATTTATTTTGGATGATTTTTCGGACTTCAACGATTGAGTGTTGAGCATCATTTGTATAAGTTTCACATTCCGCAATGTCACTTTCGTATTCCTCATTCGTAAAGAGAACAAATTTCGTCGTCCACAGTTCTCATTTCTTTTAAAGCCCATGATAAACGATTTAACTTTCAGTGGCTCAAAAATTGAGAGTACATCTTACATTTACTTGATAAATCCGAATTTAAATATATCCACGTAAAACGGAATGACTGCCGAAACAGCAATTTTGGCGAGTACTGTGGTTGAGTCCTAATGGCCATCACCAGCCACGGTACAACCTACCCGTAGGGAGATGGGAGGGTCAGATCCCCAACGGGTTGGCAAGATCCAACCACCGTGCCGGAAATATCTCATCCTGAATTGGGAGGTGTCCCTCCAACAAGGTGTCAATCACGTCTATTACTGTCGACATGGATGACATTGTGATCACGACGCATTTATACTTGCGTCAGTCATCATCGCACTCGGGAAATATTTAGCTGGTTGATTGGAACTGGCAGCCCTACGGACATAAGACCAACGTCTTACCAACCAGCCTGAATATCCATGTAGTTTCAACATGAGGAATAATAAAGCGCAGTAACTCAAGCATGAAAATTAGAAAATAAGTTATTTAAATAATTACAATCGGGCAGCATTATGGAGACACAGAAATCGACTTTACAATCATTTTCTATGTACACAGTAAACAACATATGTGCAATGTTATTGAATTAACACGAATTTGTTATCTTTCAAAATTTTATGCTTAAAAGTATTCTTTTGGGGGAATTATGAACATTAAGGTATGCATAAGAGATTTAAATGAAAGAAAACGTAAACAATATTCTCCTCCGAACGAGATGGTCATCCAAGAGAGCTGGTAAAAGCATAATAACGTCTAAGTACAAAAGATATACCACAAATAAAATAACAGGTTCTTATTGCTACTGGTATTTAGACAATTACATGCTTAATTTATGTCGTAATCAGACCCTATTTAATTAACTGAACGATATACAGAAAATAAATCTTTCGGTAGCATTGTTCAAAAGTCAAAACTTCCGATAATTGCTTTAGTTCACCCTGTGCTGAAATTTGTAAACACCTATGAATTCCAATTATTTCTGTAATTGATCGAATTTAATGAAATCGTTTTCCTTGGTTGACAAAAACAAAATTACCGGTTTTTCCGTAAGATTATCAACTTCGTTAGGAA
Source organism: Argiope trifasciata (assembly GCA_026543055.1). Classification (NCBI taxonomy): domain Eukaryota; kingdom Metazoa; phylum Arthropoda; class Arachnida; order Araneae; family Araneidae; genus Argiope; species Argiope trifasciata. The sequence continues at coordinate 245,742 of JAPMOQ010054956.1, forward strand.
ATTGCAAGCTTATTTCTGTTCCTTTATTAAAGCAATTCCCATTTGCAGAAGAAGTGAGAAACACGTAGGTCCAACATGAGGGAACTGCACTTTGATTAAACCATACATTTCAATTACTTGGATTACTCATCTGGGAGTAGTTATTTCTGTAGACGTTCGACATCTAGTTCTAATTCTGCTTGCGCTTAGGGTCTGTTTGCGTGTAAGAATGATGCTAATAAAATATCTCGTGTGGCTTTTGTACTTTGTTTTTTACACTCTGCATTAAAACTTTGTGTTTGTTTTTTGACTTTAAATTAAACAACATGTATAATAGAACGCTTTTAAGAAAGTAAAACGAAATTTTTAGAGAATATAATTTATTTTCATCAAATTTAAATTCCTATAAATTATTTCATTACGAAGGGTGTACCAACATTAGCGCAAGATTTGTGTTCCCCACCATTGTGTACTAAAGCATTAGCAACCCTATTAAAAAACGTTTGCTGATGGTTTAGGTTTAATAATAATGGAGCGGTACACAATATAACTTGTTTTCATTCTTGAGCAATATTTAAAAAATAATTAAAGTCTGACGGCCGCAATTTCAAAACTTGAGAATTAGCCTCCTAGATCGTGTGACTTACACCATAGGATTTCTTTTTTTGGGATTATTTGAAGTCAAAGATCCATGCCAACACACCCACAAGCATTAAAAAAGGGAATCCAAAGCTGCATCAGCAAAATTCAGATACATTTATTCAAAATGGTCAAGGAAAATTTCGACAAAAGAGTGCTTCCATGTGCCAACAAACCCGTGAAGATAATTTACTCTATGTGTTATTCCATACCTAACCCTATCCTGCGTACTAAACGACTAAATAAAAATATAATAGTTTAAAGAGAAAAAAATTATGTTTTTTATTAGGTTGGTGCGAATGAAATGTCGGATTCTCTTTACATGCTGACGTTTGTCTCCCTGTTTTCGTTATACTTTTGTCTTTGGCATAACCTCATTCATAGTCGTATTGTCCATTGCCAGAGACTCATTTCAGCAAAATAGGTTTTCTCGAAGGTCTTCCCTTTTGTTATTTCTTTTGAGTTTATTGCCGATATGAATTCTGCCGACATTCGCGTCATTTTCTTATATGAGTACAAACTTGGTAATAGTGCTGCAAAAGCTGCACGCAACATAAACCAAGCGTTTGGGGAGAATACGGTTAACGATCGGAAAGTGCAGCGTTGGTTCGAAAAATTTCGGACCGGCGATTTTTCACTGCAAAATGAGCCGCGCAGAAGACCCAAAACGTCTGTGAAGAATGATGACCTGAAGGCTCTAGTGGAAGCGGATCCAGCCGTATCCACGAGGGAACTTGCTATCAGGATGAAAGTTGACCATACAACGATATTGAGACACCTTTCTGAGATTGGCAAGGTTAAGAAGATGGACAAGTGGGTACCGCACGCACTGACAGAGCGAAATAAGCTGGAACGAACTGGAATATGAAGTTTTGCAGCATCCACCATATTCACCGGATCTCTCGCCGACCGATTTTCATTTTTTCAAGCATTTAGAGCTGTTTTTAAGGGGCAAACACTATAAAAATGAAGACAGTCTAAAAAACTCGATATCAGAGTTTATTAATTCTAAAGACCAAAATTTTTTTAAGACAGGCATCTACGCTTTAAAATCTTGTTGGGAGAAGTGTATTGAAGCGAATGGAGCATACTTTGATTGAATAAACAGCTTTTGAAGAAAGATATGCAGTTTTATACAATCACTTAAGAATCCAACATTTCATACGCACCAACCTAATATTTGCTTCAGATCTTGAGTTATCACATTGTCCTATTTTGTAGTGGGGGTGGTTTGATAAAAATTTTAGTAGGTTGCATGCGAGAAAGATTCCTAAAGACCATTCCTGCTAATTTGTTGGAATGACAGATTTTATCGATCCTTCGCCTTATCGAATTTTCATGTATATAAGATGGTAAATACAATCAAAATTATTTTAATTTAAATTGTATTTCAACAAATGCATTTAGATGTAAAAGCAAGTGAACCATTATCCTGTTTTAAATAATTTAGTGATAATGTGTTCTCGCTTTTGACCATATATTAGACTACCAGTTTCTTATGAAATTACCGCATTCTTCAAGCAGTTATAAAATTGTTTTTTGCTACTGATGATTCAATGGATCAAGACCGTATATATATCATTTTACTGTTGCCAAATGATTCTCTCTAACATCAGAAAAAGAGATTTGTTAGGGTAAAAATAGGCATATCCAAATTTTAATCACTTCATGCCATTTTTAAGGGTATATTTAATGCACTTTGTAAAAATTGTATTATAAAATGCCCATTCCCCTCACAATGACTACAATTAAAAATATCATACAAAATAAATTTATAGATTCAAATAAACTGTCGGTAACACATTTGTTGATTAATCAGAGTTAACGTCAAATTATATTTTTTAATTTATCACAAATCAGAAAAAGAGGTTTTAAAACAAAAAAAAGTCAGATGACTTTAAAAAAAAGGAAAATTATCAAACTTGTAAGTACAAAAATTTTCTATTCATTAAGTTGTAAATAAACGTGGAAGCTCATATCTGAAATAAATACAATTAAATCATTTTCAAGCTGATCTGTATCATTCTTCGGACATTTTGCGTATTATTTGAGATGGTTGCTCTAATTTCAATAGGCAATTTCATAAAATTTAGAATTAAATCAAATCCTATCATATAGAAAATTTTATTAATATTTTCCATCTTCCATCTACTTTAATTCTTATAAAATTTCTGATTTGTGTTTTACCTTAATTTTTTTGTATATTTCTTTTTATTTCCAATATTTCCCAACAATATTTATTAAAATATTAAATTAATCAGTTCATATCATTTTTAAAATATCATAGCTACACTTCTATTAATTTATTCAAAACATCTAACAATAAATATGATCATTTTAATAATTTTTTATCATTTTATATCATAAAAAGTAATTTTAATTGGACAAAATCTAAATTTGTATTTGTATATTTATCTAATAACAAAACATTATATTTCAGCATTGCATATTAAATATATATTTCTCTAATTGAATCATCTATAACAATTTAAGCCTAAATATTTTCATATTTATCAGGGAACAGATTTACATAATCTATTAGATTCTAAAAATAATAAAATTTTTAATTTTAATATTATTTAAAAAGTTAAAAATTCTTTCTATTATGCATTGACTTATTTTATTTCTAAATTAACCCTTTACCACCCTATTACTCAAGATAAGACTATGGATTATTTTAACTAAAAATAGCTTTAATTGGGCTAAATATAAATATGCATTTATATATTAAACTACTAACAAGACATCACATTCCGGTACTGCATATTAAATACATGTTTCACCCAATGAATCATTTATAATAAATTAAGCCAAAATATATTTATATTAATCTGGAAACAAATTTACATCATGTATTAAATTCTGAAAAAATATAAATTTTCATTTTAAGGTTATTTAAAAAGTTAGAAATTATAAAAGAGAAAACAACTATTCTTTCACAAATATATTAACTTATTTTATCTCGAAATTAATTCTTTACCATCCGATTAACAAAGATAAAACTTATCTCCATGATTTATTTTAACCGATATTAATATGTAATACTTGGACTTAAGTTTAAATACTTTTGCAAAGAAGACATTTGATATTAATATGCAACACTTGAGATTAAGACTGAATACTCCCACAACGAAGACATTTGTTATTTATATAGAAAGCTGTTAAAATTAACTAGCAAACAGTCTGTAATGATTGCAGGGAAAACTTCTTGAAATTGCTTGGAATAACTGAAACTGCTTGTCTGTGTTGCTAGAGCATGTAGATCTAGTTTCAACTTCAGAAGCAATAACAATGCGTAGGCTCTAAGCATGTACTTCTCTTCGTTATTTCGAGATACTTGTTATAGTTAAATACCGGTCTAGTAAAGATTCCATGTTTACTTTTGAATTCCTGGTGACGATGCTTTATAGAACGCTGGAAGTAGCTAGAACTGTAAGTTCCTCTTACTTTTAGAAGATTATATCGGTTTCATTAGCCATTGTTTACATTCGTTATCCATAAAATGTATACTTTAAAGTGACTTTAGCCGTCAGTTTTAAAACAGACAGTGATGTAAAAATCCTTTTTTTTTATTTCTGTTCAAAAAAAATTGTTGCATTCAGAAAACTGATAATAAATTACTATTATTTATTTCAATAGAAATGAAGATCAATATGTATTGTTTGTTTAATTTGCTTCGATGTCATTAGCACAAAACTGAAGGAATATTAGCATAAAATATCTTTCTATTTTAATTTGAAAAATGTTTATTTTTTCCATATGTTTAGCCATTGATACGCGTCAATCATTGTGACTGTCAGGCGGCTATCGTTAAACGCAGACGATAATATTTGGCTTCCAAAGCAAACAGGAGCAAATCGAATACGGTAGGAGTTGATTTACATTATATCTGGAGAAATTTTAAAGATTCTTTTATTTCTATTTTTTCACACTTTTCTACAAAATTTTATAAAAAAGACTTGCATAATTTTATGATTCGCAAGATACGTGATTATTTATAAAATTTTATTTTACAATAAAATTAATAGAACTTCAGGCAGTTGTGTTTTATGGCTGTCTCTATCGTCGTTGCCTTTTTATTTAAGCGTTTGTTCACATACATTAACTATTAAAATAATTTAGAACCCAATTAAACAAAGAAAATTGATTTTGAATTTCTACTGATAAAGATTTTAACTTCTAGAAATGTTATTAAGCGAACACTTGATGGTAGGAATTTAAAAAAAAAAAAATTAATATGTACTAAGGATAACTGCCGTCTTCGCTTGATTATTATACCCAAATCCTTAAATACGAAAGGAAATTGAAGAAAAAGTTATTTAGAAAAATCGTTTAAAAATTGTTATATTTTTTGACATTTTCCTTAGAAACATTGATTATTTTTCAATACTACATTTTCAGAGCTTGCTGCAGTATTAAACAAAAACGGTTTATTATATCAATATGAAATTCTCCATCTATATTTATGCATAATATTGATAATAATGAACCAAAAATTTAAAAAAGAGCTGTCATGATTTAACAACATAAAAAGTAAAGTAACTGAAGTAAAACCATTGAAATATTTGACGCTTTATATGATAATCAGTTTATGTTTCTTGAGAGAAAATTGGAGTAACATTTGTTAATGTAAGTTGCTTATTTTCTGCAAACTTTACACTCAAGTAATTTATGCCTTTGAAGGTTTACATGGAAAAATGTTTTCACTTATATTTTAACTAATAAAAATTACTTAATTTTCTTAAAAATTTTTAATTGTAGGGTTAAAAGTTCTTAAAAACTATTAAGTTGACTTTCAAGGTCTGTTTTAGCTATAAAGTCTTATAACACTTTAAAGCTAATAACTTTGAAGTACTATTTACTTAAATGTGAATATATATTTTAAAAACTTAGTATAATATTTAATCAAACAGAATACTAAACAGTCAATTAATTCATAATTTTTTAATCCAAAAAAAATTAACAGCAAAATTTAAAGAACCTAGAAATATGGATATTTTGAGATCACCTCCATAGAACGCTGGGCATATTTTAGAATTTATCTGAGCATCTGCATTAGAAGCTCAAAACATCGAAGCTGTTAGAGCTAACTACCTTCCCATCAATCATTTTACTGCAGAAACTTTATTTGTCACTGAAAAAGATCTCCTCCAAAAGAAACTCTCTCAAGGGATTTGGTAGCCTATCTTTTGTCCATTATTCATTAATTTTAGATGAAACCGGTTGAATGCTTGTTTAAAATAGAAATAAGCTTGTGTTCCAAAGTGTAGGATACACTGAGTGAATATTTTCACCTCAAATAATTATGTTTATAACAGGAATATGCGATAAAAATTTACTTTTAACATGAATGAAAAATTTTATATTTAGTTCTTGTTTATAAACATAAGTAAATTAAATCTTTAAAATGATTATATTTATAGACAGATAGATTGTTTGCAAATTCCGTCACGCGACATGTATGATGAAATAATTGTCCTAAACGCACTACAGTCAAGTCGTTAAAATCAAAGTTAACTAATGCGGAGAGATTCATTTGTGTTTATGTCCTCCGTATAACGGTATTTGTTATTTTAAAAGTCAGAGTTCAATAGAAAATGGATCAAAATGTTAAGCATTTTGTTTGATTCTTCCGAATTATACTATTTCTCTAAATCAATATTACTCTTTTCAATCATGCGAATTTTGAAATTGCGTAATTAAACTCCTTTTGGCGTAGTGTTGCTGTAATTGGGCCAATGTGTAGGTTGAATTCCGCCAAGGATCAAACACACGATCTTCCGATTTGTACCCGAGTAACTTATCCACTATACAAAAGTGACCACTGATGTTTAGTGGCAGTTACTGGCTTATTAAGATGTCACCACAACCTTTTCTATGTATATGACATTACTAGTATACAATTAAAAGAATAATTAATAATTAATCAACGAATATAAATAAGAGAAGGAATTCTGAAAAATATCAGCATTTATTCTTCGATGTTTAAATATTTTTCTTGATAACTTCAAAGCTTTTTATTACATAAAAACCAGCAAAAATTATTATTTATTTCAATCACACCAATTTTATTTTCGTACAGCTTTCTTTTTATTTAATAAATATCAACATATTTTTATATATTATATAATAACATTTAAAAATCTTATTAGGCGTTCTTATGTGACTTATATTAACTTATAAAACAAGACTAAATTCTTTGAATAACGAAATCACCATTTTATTTTATCAAGCTCGAATTTTTACACAGTTGCCAAACACATCAACATAAAATAACTGTTGCCACAAAAATACAATGCCGTTAATAATTATCTTACATTCGGCCATCCTGAAAAAAATGGACGACCCTGTCCATAAAATTACGAAAATGAGGCACATTGTAAATTATTCAAAGTACATAGTCCTGAAGGTATGTTGGCAATTTTTTTATTCTATTTTCTCGTGGAGCATTTGGGAGTTCATTAACCATATCTTCCTCTTCATCATCATAGTCAACGTCAACGATTTCAACTTCATTTACAATGTGAAATAGTTTCATCTGCGATGCATGAGCTGTAGTTGTATAATGCCGTCTTACACGTCCTTGTGCTTTTGTTCTAAAATCTGTGACTTGATATACATCAGATGGAAACACCTTCACAACTACAAGGGGTCCTCTGTATCGAACTTGCGTTTTTGTGCGACTCCCAGGAGTGGTTTCAGGTAACCGTTTTACAACGACAACATCGCCAACAGAATATGTATGTGCATCACAGTGATGCTTATCAAAATTGGACTTCATTTTCTCTTGTGCTTTCAGTATATCGTTTCGTGCTTCTTCTTGCAGTACTCCAGGAGAAACATATTCATTCGACATTGGAAGCAATTCTCTTGGAAAATTATCAAGTTTTCTAGGCTTGTATCCAAATAATAGGTGGAATGGCGCTTTGCCTGTAGATTTGCTGGGCGACCAATTAATGCATCTCTGAATTTCAGGCAACATCTTGTCCCAGTCCCTATGGTTATCTGCATGCACATTTGAGGAAATCATAGGTATAAGCACACGATTTATCCGCTCCACTTGTCCATTAGCAGCTGGTCTTTGCGAGCAGTTCACAGTATGTTTTACGCCATGCTTCATGCAGAATTCTTTAAATGCTGATGATGTGAAACATGAGCCTCGGTCAGTAACGACTCTGATAGGACTTCCAAAGTCATTTATGAATTCTTCAAAGTACTTCAATACACATTTAGTAGAGCAACTAGTACATGCACGTAAACGAACAAATTTTGTCAAATTATCAATTATTACTAATAGTTCAGTATTGCGATTCGAACTAGCGTTAAAGGGTCCCAAAAAGTCCATGTGTACTATTTCAAAGGGTCGTTTACCTGGCGGAATTGGATTGAGTTTACCCTGAAATTTTCCGGCGGGTACTTTCGTAAAAGCACATGTAACGCATTGATTTATATGCTGTTTTACATATTCTGACATTCGAGGAAACCAGAAATGCTGTATTATAAGTAATTTGACCTTGTCAACTCCAAAATGACCCGAAAAATCGTGAAAGCGTACAACTAAATATTTCCTCATAGATCGTGGCATTACAAACAATTTTTTGCAGACACCGTTGTCAATTTGTAAGCGGTACAGTATTCCGTTTATAAGTTCATATTTACTGACAATATTTTTCTTTTCCGCTTTTTTCTTGGAGCATTTTAATATTTTAATGATATTGTTTAACTCTTCGTCCTGGGACTGAATTAAAGCTACTTTGTCTTCTTCAGTACTTATATAATAGACACGCGGTTTCTCACTTATATTTAATGGAATACTGGTATCAATTTCGACTAGTTGGTTCGGACATTTCACTATTATATCTAATGGGCTGCATTCAGTGGCTTCTTTAGATTGTTCAGGATCTTCGTCTTCTACTGGTGCGCGACTCAGGGCGTCCACATGGGTCATCTGGTCACCGGATTTATGCTTAACATCGTAATTGAATTCACTTAGCTGTTCTATCCACCTTGCCGTTTGGGGCCTTATATTTTTTTGAGTTTTTAGATATATAATTGCAGAACAATCTGTAATAATAGTAAATCGAAGACCAAGAAGAAGGGATCTAAGGCGACTGAGAGACCAAACAACAGCCAGTAGCTCCAATCGGCTCGAATGATAATTTTCTTCATCTGGATTAGTACGTCTGCTTACACAATAGACCAAGCGAAGGGTATTATCTCTGTCTCTCTGAAGTAGCATTCCAGCCAAACCCACGGAGCTTGCATCGGTGTGCAGTTCGGTTTCATCCCGAGGATCAAACAATTTCAAGACTGGTTTGGATACAAGAAGATTACGTAATCTTTCAAAAGAAGTTTGATGTTCATTGGTCCAGACAAATAATTGACCATTCTTTAATAAGCGGGTTAAAGGAACTGCAATTGACGCATATCCAGCAATGAAGCGATGGAAGAATCCAGTCAATCCTAAAAATCTCTGAACTTCATCCCTTTTTTGGGGAACAGGGAATTCGGCAACAGCAGCAAGTTTTCTGGGTCCAGGTTTGATACCATCCTTGCTGACAACAAATCCTAAATATTCAATCTCTTTTTTAGCAAACTCACACTTTGATAGTTTCAACGTTATCCCTGCATTGCACAATTTTTCGAGCACTGCTCTAAGCATATTGATCATATTTTCAAAGTTAGAGGATCCAAAAAATATGTCATCTATGAAACACGACACACCATTACATAATAAATTGCCTAAAGCTAATGACATACATCGTTGAAACACTGCAGGCCCGTTTGAAAGACCAAAGAATAGTCTAGTGGGTTCATAGTGGCCGTCTGGTGTTGTAAACGCGGCCTTACGAGCTGACTCATCATCCATAGGTATTTGATTAAAACCCTGGCAGGCATCAAGAATGCAAAACAAACTAGAACCAGCAATTCTGTCTAATAAATCATCTATATGTGGTAAAGGGAATTTGTCCTTGACAGTCTGCGCGTTTAATTGTCTGTAGTCAATCACCATTCGATATTCACCAGTTTTCTTCTTTACAAGCAAAACGGGACTGCTATATTCAGATGAACTATCTCGAACAATACCTTGATCTTTCATTTCTAAAATAATGTCTCTTAGAATCTGCTTTTCGTAGTGGGAAGCACGGTATGGAGAACGAGCGACAGGAGTACTACCAGCCTTTTCAACTATTTTCATGACTGTATTGTTGACACATCCCAACTCATTAGGACTTAGAGCGATGCACTTTCTGAATTCATTCAATAGGTCACAGACACGTTGCTTTTGCTCATCCGATGTGTCTGGTCCAATCTTTATGTCATCAATTTTAACTTTTTCTTTGAGATCTCTTTTGGCAATAGCAACTAGATTTTCTTTGTCACCGTTGATATCGGGATATTTAATAGAATCAACATTTTCAGTCGACCAAACACCTCTTAAAATAACTCGATCCTTCTTTAAGCGTAGAGTATTATCGCTGCAGTTAACTATGGGTACTAGTGTTTTACCATCTTGAATTAATAAAGACGAACTTGATTCATTATCAGCGTTATCAAAAGTCATCACTTCGTCATCCGTTGATTTGTTATCTACAACTTCCAACATTTGTATCATATTCGGTTGAACAGTTATCGTTTTTGATGCTCTCAGAATAGCAGTTGCATGGGGTGATTCTTCAACTCCAATGTTCGCTAGACGTCGAAATTCATCCATGTGAAACATTCTAGATTTTCCTTCCCGTCTTATCATCACTAAATTTGGAAAATCTATCAAATCCTTTCCGACAATGACGAATGGCCCTTGAAATGTATCATCATTTACAACGTGCAACTTCACATCCTTTAAAATTAAATTGTCTATAGCCACATTTACTGTACAAATTCCAAGTGATTGTGTTATGCCACCTCCAATTCCTGTTATAGAAATAACATTGTTTTTAGGTTGAACAAGCACATTAATTTGCTTTGCAAATGAGTATTTTATCATTGATATATCAGCCGCTGTGTCTATTAATGCATCTGTATGCATTCCATTTATTGATACGATTTTAAGTGTAACATCTCTATTAGAGCATGATAAGGAGGATAAATTTACTGTGAGATTACTACGTGATTTAGGACATTCCCTAGTTCCATGGCCTTCAGTCCTACATGATGTACAAAACTTAGGTCTTTTAGGTTTTACGCAATCACGTGCCAAATGACCTTTTTCGTAACAATTATAACACGTAATTGGCTCCATCATTCGATAATTAGTAGCAGAACGATTATTTATTTTGGTATTATATTGACCACCAATATTCTTATTATTTATGTATAGACCAGATAGCTCAATGTGTTCGTCAATTTTATCAGCCAAGCTCGTTGGCGACTTCAACAGTGACCATTCACTGATATAATATTCTTGCACTGTTAAAGGTGCGTCTTGCTTCATTCTATCTGATATTATTAAGTCCTTTAAATTTTCAAAAGTTTTTACATTTAACCCATTTATCCACCCATTGAAATAAGTTTCTAATTCATAGTAGTATTCTCGCCACGAACCTCCAGGTTTAATTTTATGCGAGTAGAACAATTGGCGAAATTTTTCAGCACTTAGCTTGAAACGCTTAAGTAGCAGTTCTTTCATATAAGAATAGTTTTCAGCCAATTCTTCAGGTTCTCTTATAATTATGTCGACTATTTCACTAGGAAGAACACTAGTCAAACACGCCATCCATAGAGAGGTTTCCATATTTACCCTCTTCATTACTCTCTGAAAATGTACTAAATATAATCCAATGTCGTCATATTTCAAATCAAAATTTCTTACCTGAGTCTTCCAGTCTATTTTCGGGCTGATTTCCACATTGGGTGCGTTTTGAGCAATTGGCGATAACGATTTGGCTTCAATTTCCAGCTTCTTTATCGCCAAATCATGTTCTCGCATAGCATTTCTTTCTGCAAGTTCAAATTCTTCTTTACGTTTTAGAGCAGCTTCCTCTGCTTTTCGATCGGCATTTATGTTACCGATTATTCCATGTATTATATCTTCATCATAATTCCTACTTTTCTTGATCAAACATCAATTCCACGACTTTATTATTTTCTCCGATTTCCTCTCCAAGTTCCACTGCAACGAGTTCTAAATCCTTTTTTCGTAATCTCGCAAGTAAAGACATCTTTCTAAAACTATACAATTATCCACTTCTTATCCCACTTCTGAATTATTAACTTATAAAACAAGACTAAATTCTTAGAATAACGAAATCACCATTTTATTTTATCAAGCTCGAATTTTTACACAGTTGCCAAACACATCAACATAAAATAACTGCTGCCACAAAAATACAATGCCGTTAATAATTATCTTACACTTATGGTACTTTAAAAGCTTGTTAGTTAGCAATCAACGATTTAAGCCGAGTGAATGCATTTTGTTTTTTCAGTAGCGCCAACTAGGGCTAAGAGTACGACTTAGCCCTCCCCGTTTTATAGTGTGGCACATTCACATACCTCACATACAGAACACAGAAGAACAATCATGCCCGAAACGGGACTCTAAACCAAGATCCACAAAACTAATATTATTCTCATTGTATTTATTATTCTTAAACACTGTATTTATTCTCACGTCCTTAGCGCCAGCATGAAATTCTTTTTGTATTTAAATCTCATCACTAAATTGCAATAAAAAGAATGATTCATGCCTATTAATAAGTAATAATTATTACATATAAATAAGGTAACGAATGCCGAAACAAACACCACTCTACAATGTTTCTAAAAGTTCGAATTAACTTTTTATTAAAAAAATAATCATCATGATGGTGAAAATATAAAAATGAATAGATATTTTAATGATGCTGCAAAAAAACTTGAATATTAATGCGGTAATGATGTTAATGAAAATGCACTGAAAAGTATTTTTAAAAAATATTTTTATGCTACCTAATTTCTCGAACATTCAAACAGCTGATGACGGATAAACATATATTCTTTTTTTGTATTATTGGAATATTCAATAAAAATTATTCTAAATCAATTTGAATAACTTGAAAGAAAAAATAATATTGAAATAAGTAAGATGTAAATTTTTGTTTCATTTGACTAAAAATGTTTTTACTAATTATTATTGATTGATTATAAAAAGCATCAAAACATAATGTATTCCTGCTTGATTTCATTATATCAGTTTCAGTGGATAAAATTAAAAAATATATATTTAATTAAATGCTGTATAATACACGCAATAGTTTTCAGAAATGCTGCAAATATTAGAGAAATTTAATCAAATATTCATTCCCAGTGAAGGGCTTGGCAAAGATTACTGTTGCCAAAAGGAGAGCACAAATTCCGATAATACTTTTCTGTGGATATTAAATTCCGAAGAATAGATATACTAGTAGCAATTTTGTGCAGCTTTCCCAATTCATTTGACTGTAACAGAATTTCCAAAATTTTCTGCTTAACGTTCTATTAAAGATGATGATAAACACTTTGATGTCAGTTCTGATATTTCTATTGATTTCAACAGGCAAAAAATTCAAAATTGTTACTCAAGATTACTAAAACAATCAGTTTCAAAATTTGCATAAGTAATAAAAGTGTTTACACCAAAGTAATTAAGTTTGGACAAGTTTATTTTATGTTAAAGATCTATATAAACTAGAAGGAACTTTGTTAGACCATAATTTACATACTCTGTAATAAACTTTCTGTACTAGAGAATTTCTAACATGGCACTCTCTCTAAAATAATTACAAAATATATTAATTTTTTTTTTTTTTTTTGCAAATTTAGCATTTTTGTTGAATCTATCGTTTTACAGATGACGTTGTTTTTTGGTGATTAATCTATGAAATGCTGTTAACAGGATACCAAAGTCGAATTTTAGCTTTAAATATGCTTTTTTCAACAGATTGAAAAAAAAATTGTAATTACATTTGTAGTTACAAATTTAATAATAACAATAACTATAATTAGTTTATATACCAAATTTCATTCATTTAAGTAGTTACGTGTTTTATTTATCGATTTTGCATGCATATGAAAGCACAGACTAAAGACCTGCTATCAGTTGACATACTTGTTCAAATTGAGCTTCAAATCTAAATTTTTAATTGTTAAAACTGCAAAGTAAATTTGTTCATTTCGCTTTTTAAAAAAATATAATTTGATATAATCTTGTTCGCGTACTCATAGACAAGTAAACAGATAAAATTCCTTTGAATGTCTTCTCTCAAAATTGTATTTCAGGAATCAAACAAGAATTTTCAAATTTGAAAGAGTTCCATATCAATCTCAAATTTGAAAGAGTTCCATGTCAATCTCGAATTTGAAAAAGTTTCAAATCAATCTCAAATTTGAAAGAATTCAAATATCAAATTTTATTATCATTAGTTGCTGATTTTTTTAAATATCCTATTAAGAGAATGTCAGACAGATATAAATTATTCAAAAAATGTTTTTTATTGTATCCGTGGGAACTTCGTGATTAATTTTTTAAAAAATATTAAAATACTTAGTGTGATTTATATACAGGAAGTTAAAAGGAACTATCATGTGTTTCTCTAAAAATTGGATTTGAAGAGTTAAACAAGAATTTTCCATTTTGAACAAAAGAATTCAAATATCAAGTTTTATTATCCTCAGTTGCAGGTTTTTTTCTCTTTTTAAATATCGCGTTTAGAGAATGTCAGGTACACATACATTATTCAAAAAATGATTTTTGTTGTATTCGGAGGAACTTTGACGATTAATTTAAAAAAATAGTAAAATTGTATGATATGTATGTTACCGTTAAAGTAGGAAATGCATTATTTTATAGAATATCTAGTTATTCCATGAAATAACTGATCGTGTACGTTAAAGTGTGTAATATGTTATTAATTTGGCACTTTAACTAGTTATTTCATAGAATAACAATCTGCAGAAGGTTAAAATGTAAAATAATCTATATCACTCATCTCGCTTTTTAGTATAAGGTACATTTACGTTTCGTTTAACAATATGGAAAGTAGCGGGAAAAAACGTTAAATTCGAATTCAAATAAAAATAATTTTTGAAGGACGTCAAAATAGTGTAAAATTGTTTATTTTGCACTTTAACTGTCTCTCATTAGTTAATTTGTAGAATACCTAGTTATTCTATGAAATAACTAGTTAAAGTGACAAATTAATAAAATATTACACACTTTAAAAGACACGATGTTATTTTATGAAATAACTAGGTATTCTATGATATAACTGCATTATATACTTTAACGTTAACATATATACAAAAAGGTAAAAGAAGCTAATGTGAAGGTCATTGCTCATTTTGTACGATTGAGTTGTTGCCAAAAAAATTTATTATAAATTTTTTAATCATGAATTTTCAGTTTTGAACTATTATAAATAAAAGAGGGAAACTGAGAAATAATCGCGTCCAATATGAGACATTAACTGAAGTCTTAACTGAATGCTTAACGAACACAGCAATTTCATTAATTCAATGCACTTAATTGCCCTGACTGCTGCCATCGCAGATTGAAATAATGATTCTCTTCTTTTAAGGATAACTCTTATTTATAACTCGTTTATTCCTTGCTCCATTTTGTATTTTTGTCTCAAATATATTGATTTAATCATTTTAATTATCACATTGGTATTTAATTTTCCAAGCCAAATAGATGAGAATCAATTATTACCGAAATTAAAGATGATAGATTTCACATATATTAATCATGTATTGTTTTGGAAAAATTGTCTAAATACCTCGGTATTAAAAGCTTAAGATCATTTCAGTAGACAAAGAACCCATATCTCTGGTGGTGAAAATTTGAAAAGAAAAAAAAAAATGTGAATGTCATTGCTCATTATGTACGACTAAGTTCTTGCCAAAGAAGTTGTATTATAAATTTTTTAATTGTGAGTTTTCAGTTTTGAAATATTATAAATAAAAGGGGGAAACTGAGTTATAATCGCGTCCAATATGAGACATTAATAGAAGTGCTTAACTAACACAACAATTTCATTAATTTAAAGCACTTAATCACCCTGATTGCTGCCATCGCAGATTAAAATAATGATTCTCATCTTTCAAGGAAAATTCTAATAAATAACTCGTTTATTCCTTGTTCCATTTTGTATCTTTGTCTCAAATATATTGAGTTAATCATTTTTAATACATTGGTATTTAATTTTCCAAGCCAAATAGACAATAATTAATTATTGCCAAGATTAAAGATGATAGATTTCACATATATTAATCATGCATTGTATTGGAAAAATTGTCTAAATACCTCGTTATTAAAAGCTTAAGATCATTTTAGCAGACAAAGAACTCATCTATCTTGTGGCGAAAATTCGAGCTTTTAGTTATATACCATAATTGAATATTAGCTGAAAATGAGTCATTTTATTAAAGAGTTTTTGAAAAATTCCTTTAAAGAATCCATAACAAATGAAAAATAGGAAATTTTGGAAAAGCCATTATTTATTCGAAAATGAAAAGACGGGCATGGTATTTAAACAATTAGTATTAATCTGTTATAGCTAAAAATAAGGAAATATACCCATCTCATTCATCTTCTTAATAGGGTTTCGCTGAATGGTATGCGTGGGATTCCTAAAGCTTAATTTTTCTACGAAGTCATTGTCTTCTTGGTCATGTCTAATTAAACAGAACTTCAATATGTGCTAGCACAGAGCAGTAATTTATTTTCTGCTCGAG
Source organism: Argiope trifasciata (assembly GCA_026543055.1). Taxonomy (NCBI): domain Eukaryota; kingdom Metazoa; phylum Arthropoda; class Arachnida; order Araneae; family Araneidae; genus Argiope; species Argiope trifasciata. Next base: position 262,056 of record JAPMOQ010054956.1, read on the forward strand.
TAAAGAAGAAGATTCCTCGCAGAAAATTGATTCACTTTGCCGATTTAATGTAAGTCTTAACACGATTTCGAGGTAACTCTGGAATCATATCCGGCATTATCTTTATTTAATAATAAACTAGTCACTGCTTCCTTATCTTTATAGAAATATTCCTTAATATGCAATAATATCCTTAATATGTTAGCTTTCATTGTCGTCTACAAAAATAAATGGGACACCTCCATAACTTTTATTTTATAATTTTATTATTGATGCAGCATTACAGAATAGGTGTTGATGGAAATGGTTCGAGCAAGTTTATTAGCAATACAAGATCCCCATTCTCCTCATCAAATTATCCGAGGCATCAAGTCTCTACTCCTCCAAAACCCAAATACTTAAAACTGTTTTAAGATGGATAAAAATTCTTCCTGATTATCAGGGTGATGAAAAATTCAATTTTCAATATACTTCTGAAATAATTCCTTCTAAGGTTCATAAATGAAAGTACTTGTTCATATA
>JAPMOQ010054956.1:264963-277968 GCA_026543055.1 Argiope trifasciata
TATATATATATATATATATATATATATATATATATATATCAATCTTTGTATTGCAATTTAGTGATGAGATTTAAATACAAAACTATTTAATCCTGGCCCTTTGGACGTGAGAATAAATATAGTATCTAAAAGAATGAATTGATCGGTCAATGTAAGCCTGGACAATACTTATTCAGCAGTCGACCCCAACAAATCCTGTTGATACTGCTACGTTCAGTGGTGGCGGAGTGGTCGGCTGTATGCAAGAAGAAGAAGTATTTAAAAGAATGAGAAATGGTGGTGTAAACTACGCCTAAAAATATGCCGGCATAGATGTAGCGCGTCTTCCCCATGATCTAAGAATCCAGGATTCGCGTCCCATTTCAGATATGGCTGTCCTTTTGTGTTCTATCTCTGAGATGTGTGAATGTGCCATCCCCCCCGTCTGTAAACAGGGATTGTATGACGCATGACGGCATAGCTAAGTCGCACTCTTGGCCACAATTAGCACTACTGAAAAAACAAGAGACGCTCTCTGGATTTAAATAACTGACAAATAATTGCCGTTGGGCTTGTATAGTTCCATAAGTCACAACACAACAACTCTGAAAAAAAAATTAGCCCCCTTAGAATTAATGACTTTTTTTAAAGTCCATAGCCTTTATATTGGAGGGCTAAAACAATTTGAAAAGATATATGCGAGAAATTTCTAAAGAAATAAAATTCTTTGGATTATATTTTCTTTAAAATTATTTCTTATGAAATATCTCAATTTTTGTCAGAAGGATATTCTATCTATATTTATTCACTAAGTACTTTGAAAATATATTTTACTTGAATATCAAAAATAAGTTCAAGCGAAATAAAAATATTTACACATCATGGCTATTAAATATATCTTTTCCCATACTTTTGAGACCTATATTTTTATATAAATAAGCACATTTTCAAGAAAAAAAAAGTAATCATGCTTTTATTCTTAAAGGAAACTTTCCAAACAATTTTTTTGTGCTCAAAAACATAACTTCCGCTGAATCTGTAAAAGGAAAAGAATGTTTTAAGATAAATTCCTCTCTAGGGATTTATATTTTCAACTCCATTTCACTTTCTTCCCTACCTATGCATCACAAATGTGCCATTCACAAATGTATTATTTTCGTCTGATGTTTACCAAGAAGCGACCCTAACAATAATATACAAATTTAGAGTCAGAGAATATGAAATATATCTTTTTTCAAAGATTAATACTTTGGAAAGTTCATGATTATATTCCACGTGCTCATCATTTTAGAAAAGGCGATCGTTATGGCCATTATTGAAAATTTTAAGGCAGTCACTGATTAAAAATAAACAATTCAAGAGAAATAAAATACTCAAAATTATGGGTTGTATCAGTGTTATCATTATTCTCTTAGTCAGTTTTTAAGCTTTATATTCCATAATGTGCTTATTTATCCTTTTTATGCTATATTTTTAAAACCTTCTTTTTTAAACTTTATTTCATTAATTAATTTCAATAAACTCAAGGAAATATCTTTCGAAAACGTGTTAAGGTATCCGACTACGTTAAAAAAAACTGGTTACCGAGAACCCAATTGGCGATTTGTTTTTATTGTTTTTTCTTATAATTCAGATTTTCCTGTTTTCAAAACAGTTTATCTTTGGCAGGAAAATGAAGGTCTGACCTATCATCCAGGGTCACAGATTTTTCAGCTAAAATTTGTCTTTCGATTCAGTCTTCTTAGCACTTTAATTTTTATAGAAATTCTCCACCGTTAACATGATATTTCAAAAACTATTAGAAATATTACATAAAAATTTTAATCTTGAGGTTTAAATAATAGGCGCAATGAAATGAACCGAAAGTTTTATTGCTAGTGAAATTATTTTTCATTTATAGATGTCTTTAGGAAAATTAAGTTGAGAATTTATGGAAAAAAGGCATATATATATAATTTTTTATCCATAAACTGTTTGCGTATCAAAACGTTTTTTAGATTTCGATTCATTTCATTCATCACTATATTCTATAACTGGTGTACAGAGAAAAATATAATTGCTGCCTTACCATTTTGTGTAGAATTTTAATCGCTTTGGTTAAATTTTATTAAAATTTACTACGATTTTTCCTACTTTTCAAAATATATTATATTTTAAGTAACTTTTTTGTATTTATATTGTTTATAATTGACAATACATCCAAAAACCATAAATGGATTTCTAAAAATACAATTTTACAAAAAAATTCCTTTAAACGTAGTCTGATAGCTTAAAAACGAAAGTTAATTACTGCATGTGATTTCATTCTAGATGTGGTACAAAATTAAGAGGTCCATCCCAAAATAGCCGTAGTGTTGCTTTAAACGCAACGTTAATATAACTAAACTAAACTAAACTTTATTGTAGATGCCCATCTTGTTTTGTTATTTTACTCTTTATAAAATACGTGAAACATTTCAGATTTGTACTGCTTTATTTTAAATGATTCGCTGTAACAATAAAAGTATATCGTTTTTTAAGACCTTGAAACTACGTTAGCCATTAGAAAGTCACCTGGATAGAATTAATGGATTTTTTAAGCAAAAGAAATCTTTCCTTGATTTAGTTTTTTTCTAATTATATTGTTTAAACCTCTAAAATTTTACCTATGAAACCATAGAATTTTTTTAAATGACAAATACTTTGCTTTCTGAGAGAGTGTAGTAATACATTGATGTAATATTGCTTATGAAAGTGGTATAATGATGCTATTATATCTACATTAATTAATAAAACTATTATGCCGCCATTTCTGTTCTGTAACTTCAATTTATATCATTATCCTATACGTTATGAAAAAAGTGATATTAGTAATATTGAAACTATTTTTATTTTACGAAAAAATATTATAAACCTCGGAGCAAAATTAACAATATGGGGGCATTTCATATAAAACTCTTACGACAAAATACGTTAATATATAAATAACCTTCAGCTTTTTTTTACGAATTAATAATTATTTAAAAATTTATTAGCCTTACTATTTTAAAGAATACTGTCTTTTTTATAACTTTTCCATCCATTCTTCTATAAAATTTCAAATCAAAGCGATTTTTAAGAATTATATATAGTTTCATGTACTTACATTTGAAAAAATGCATAGGTTTCATATACATTTGAGTGATTAATGAAAATTATTGATTATCTATACTTATAATAAAGCTCAATGTGTGTGTGTGTGTGTGTTGGTGCTCTACAGACCAGACCACTGGACCTACAGCTACCAAATTTGGTACATGTATACCTTGGAGGTCGGGAATGTGCACCTCGGAGCCCTTTTTTCGAATTTTTAATTAGAATTTGAATTAATTAAAATTTAAGCGAAATTTCAACGATTTTCCGCTATAACTTCCGAAAATATGATCGCACAAACATGATTTTTACAACAATTTAAAGATTAAAAAATTAGCTTTCTAATGGTATCAGTGTTTTAATGTATAACTTAAGCTTCTATTTTTAACGAATTTTTAAAGAAATATTTTAACCATGTTTTACAACAATATATTTCGGACCAAACAATAAAATTTAATCTGCACGAGCACGTCAATGGGGAAAAATTAGGTTTTATCAGCGTGTTGCCATCCTATTGACGGAAGTTCAAACTAAACAAAACAACTATCATTGAAAATTAAATCTAAAGAAATGCAACGTTTAGCACGTGACTGGATAAAATAAGAGAAATATAATATGTGACATTTTCTAAAATAAATAATGAACGAGCAAAGGGAAAAAATAGCTTTTATTAGCTCTGTTGAAATCATACTGACAGAAGTTCAAATTAAAAAATAAATTAACTATGACTGCAAATTTAATCGAAAAAAAATGTAACATTCACCACGTGATTGGATGAAATTAAATAAATATTAAATGTTTTGTTTTCTAAAAAAGAAATACAAGAAAACGGTTTCTATGATCGTTTGCAACATCTATATCATTAATTTAGCAAATCAGTGTTACTTGACTTTCGAAGTTTAAGTATATCTGGCAGACAAATTATAAAGAGAGCAAGGCACATAAGTATTTAATTGAAAATGTTAGACCCCATTACTCTTGGCGAACCAGCTGGTCGCCAAAGGCGTCTAGTTATTTTAAAAAAAGAGATGAATATTTAAGATTCCACCTGCAGTATTTAAAATTGATGTCAGATATTTAGTTTCAGCCTTGCAAAACAAGAAAAAAATTACGCATGAATTATATTACACAACTTCTGGTTTCAAAAAAGATTCATCATATATTTTATTGCATACTTTCATATGAGACGCACAATGGCAAGAAATTAACTTCCTACAATGGCAAAAAAAAAAAAAAACTGACTTCCTGTGCCTAAAGCATTCCATTCTCTCTTTGTTTAAAATTAAATATTTCTTTTTTTTTAAAAAAAAAAGACTAAGAATCAAAAAATGAGAATTCAGAGAATTGGGGAATAGTTAAATTTTAAAGTTAATTTTCGGAGAAAAGCTGAAATCTTTGTTTTATCCTGCAATATTTTATACGTTTTCTTTTTAATTTTTTAATTATATCTCTACCTTTTACCACTTTGTTTCATCAGTTTTTAGTTTTTATTATTAAATATATTTAATGTTGCCTGAGATTCAAATATTATGTGTCATTATCATACATAATCGTAATATTTTTCCGAGAGAAACTATAATACAAATATTCTTTTAAGAAATGTTTCTAGATAATGTATCATGAAAGATATCTAAGTTTTATTTTGTCATTTTCTTATTTTAAATTAAAATTTATTTAATTAATTTAATTTTTAAATAATTTTTAATTCATTATTTATATTTCGATTTAATTATTAAATTTTTAAATGTTGTTATGAATACAATAAATATTTTTTCAATGCAGAAATGTTGTGATATTATTAGTACTAAACTATGAATTAACAATCTATAAAATATGAAAAAAGTGTAAAAAAATAAGTGGATTATAGGCAACCACACAATAATACTATACAGTACTGTCACTCTTACTTAGTATGTTAATAACCATATTGATAGTAGATAGCTTTTATTCTCAAAAGTAAAATACCATAAAGAGAGTTAAATATAAAAGTGCGAAAAATATGACAATATGCAGTGATTCAACTAGCATAAACTTTTATGACAAGCCAATATTATCATGCAATATATATTATAATATTCTGATAAGAACTGATTTTTAAAAATTAAAAAAGGAACTAGTATATACTGAATATTAACTATTTTTGATATTTACTGAAAACAATAAATTTTTTCCATTAAAAATAAATATAATATTAATGAGTAACCATTTGAAGGATGATATTGATATCAGAAAATTTATTGAATGCAATATTTATCTCTTTAAATGCGTCGAAACGTTTATAAAAATGTTCAAATTATTCTAAATATAAGTTTTGATTAACAAAGGCTCATTACTTTTTTTTTTATTTAAGTTGGGAAATTACAGTTTAAAAGGAATTTCGATTTTTATAAGAATAATTTCGGTGACTTATAGAGATAGGATCAGAAATCAAATATCACTTTTCAGTTTAGAAATGGAAAATAATTTATTGGAGCTTATTACATGAAGTTCAAAATAATGAAATAGTGAATGAAGCAAACGAAAGAAGGGTACTTAATCATTAGATTAAATTGAAATAAAATGTTATTGCTCTCTCATCAAATTCTTCAATAAAATTAGGAAAGGGCAAATAATTTTCAAGATATTAAATGAAATGAAAGTGAACGTTCATTGATTATAATTTAGTGAATATTTAAATGTTTCAGCTTTTCAATAATGTATTTTCCGTCTTTTAAATAATAATAATAAAAAATACATACATAAAAATACATAATAATAATAATAAAAGAGAAACATTGCAATAACTACTCTTCTTATCAGGAAAAAAACTAAATTCGTTTTCAAAATCAAAATATTGGTTAGAAGATCCGTTAACTTTAATAACTATTCTAAGTTGCCTAAATTTATGTATTTTATTTATCTCAAATATATTTACCAAATATAGATACTAAATATTATGATTCAATTCTAATGTATGATGTATTTGCTAGTTTCAAAAATTATATTCCAGACAATAGAATAAATTTTTGATTTCTAATTTTTTTAGTATATAAATAAGATGAATACATATTTCCTTTCATCTCAAATATAAGTTATTACAAATATATGCTTTCAAATAAAGTATCATCACAGTTGTATTTCATCAATATTAAAATAAATAATTTTATTTTAAAAAACTTAAAAGCAAATATATCTATCAATTTCATTCAGATTGGGCTTATAAGATTATCATAATCGATAATATTTTACCAGTCTAAAGTAAATGGGAACACAGACGATTTTTAAACGCTTTCTGAACTTTAATATATTTTTATTTCAGATCGAAATAAAAAAAATAACGCAGACGATTTTTAAACGCTTTCTGAACTGTAACATATTTTTATTTCAGAATGAAATAAAAAAAATAACGCAGACGATTTTGAGTGCTTAAAAAACGCATATAAATATTTCTATATAATCAACGTGTAAACGAATAACATGCAGTGGATAACTACACTGTTATTAAAAAAAATCTATAAATTCTTCCTCTAAAATCTCTGACAATTGATTTGCAACGTGATTTTTCATGCCACATTCTATGCATTCAAATTCTGAATAGTAGTCGAATTTGAAGTAAAATTCAATTTCCTGTACTTTAAATAAAAGTGATTCATCTCAAATCGGAAGTAAAATAACTGCAACATTTTCGGAAAAATTCAATTTTATATAAAGATTTTTCCAAAGAGTGAGGGATCACATATCACTTCACTTGTCATTCTGATCTTTTGTACCACAAGATATATTAAGTATTGGCTGGTCTTTCCTGCAGGAAAGATAAAATATGAGAAATATTATTGTTCGGCTTGCGGAGATCTGAAGAAATGAAATTTCTGCCTGCATATTGGCAACAGAGATTTTCTATGAAGATATTCTGAAGCGTAATTCAAAATTCGAACAGCTTTTTTTTGTGAATTGAAATGGAGAGATGCAGTATCAAGGATTGCATGGATCTGTTACCGAAAAATAGTAATATATCTATTTCGGTTTTCTTCACTTTAAATATTCCATGCATATGAAGTATTTGGTAAATATTTAAATTTAAAAAAATTAAAATTTGGTATAATTCTTCTATATGTAAATGTAAAATTGTGATTTTAAATTGCATAGAAACCTTTGAAAAATTCTTTTCCTACAAAGAAATATTTATATAATTAAAATTTAACCAGTTTACTGAGAATTTCCTTATTTAAAAACTGTAATAAAAAATGAATAAGATATCATTTTTATTAAATAAAAAATTATACATCAATCCTACCCAATTGGATTTGAATCGATATGCATGCATGTAGAAAAAAACTAAACTAATTAAAAAATGATAATAAATATTATTAAACGTTCAATATTAGTTTTTTATCTTAATCTCTTTTTTTATCTTTTATTATCATAGGAGAAAGTGATATGGTTTCTGTTTGTAATTTTTGAAGTCTCAAAGCACAGATTTAGTAAATTGATGATTTATCGCTTTTGAAGCATTGAGTTTTGACTTTTAGAGTTGTTAGAAAATGATAAAGAAGGTTTTCACATTTAGCGACTAATCCACGACAAAAAACTACAACTTGGGGCAAATGTTCCCCATTTACTCGATTCTCCTATCTGTCCAATAAATAGCAAGGTTTTCGCTCGAAGAAGTATAAAAAAGGAAAAAAGAAATGAACATGAATGTATTTGAATTAAAAATAAAATAATTTTGGAAGGATGCATTTACTTACTTTTGTTTTCTTTCGTTCTTGCCTAAAGAGAAAAAAATAGGCATTCGACTAAAATGCCTATTTTTTAAAAAAGCCTAAGTAATGGATTGAACTATAAATTAAATATCAGTCATACGAAAATGATGAATAAAAATAACTTTAATAATTTGATACTTATCAAAGGTTTGATACTTACAGATAACTTTAAAAAGAGTAAAGAATTCTTCATAAATTTTCTTTTGGTTGATTTTCAATTTTCCATCAAAGTCATTTCCTAAAGAATGGTCAAATTGGGAATTGTGACTATGGTACTGTTGAATACAACGTTTATAATAACAAAGAGATATCTCAAGACTAATTCATAGAATTCTTTCCATAGTTATAAATCTATAGAAATGTATGAAGACTTTAATTGTAAGCATATTTATCAAGAGCAATATATAAAAAATTGTAGAATTCTAATGCATAGCAGTACTTTGCTGGATACTGGTTTAGAAATTTCAATCTTGTTAAACATCTTTTAATATTTCACATATTATTTTTAGAGAAAGTACTTTCGTTTATTATTAATAATATTTTCCATTACTTTTTATTTACATCGATATTTTATTACTTAACATTAAGCATACGTCTATAATATATATAATATAAACTTAGTATAAATATAATGTATGTGTATATAGATAGTAACGGATTTCACCGGGTTTGGTTGTTGTGGGTGTATGGTGTGCAAGCACAATAATTAGGCCTCAGTAGAAAGCATGGACGACGTATATTTCACGCAAAGACTGAACAACACAAATACGAAAAATTTTTACAGTCGAGATGAACACAGCACAGCACAAATCAACGCACTACAGTAAACAGTAGCCCACAAATAGGAATCAACCACAGCACACAAAGCTTCCAGACAGAATTTTGCAAGAAATGAGATCCTTGGAGCATCGCTCTATGGTCTCTCCAGATGACTGAAATTCCCTACTGTCTTCTAGATTTAGCTGTATCCAACTGCTGACTTATTACTACACTGCTGATTACCACACACATATCTTTACAACAGGACTCAGCTCACAGCTCAATGTAACAATAGCTACAGCTCCAGACAACGCTGGCAGTCCGCCATTGCTTCCCTATTCTCTCAGAGACTCGTTGCTTATCTTCATAGTGAAGCGTACTTGGAGTAGCTTCACTACAATTCCTTGCAGCTTGAAACTGTTGGCCTTTTATAATTAATTATCTTCTTGCAAACAGCCGATTTACACCGCTACCACTGAACGTAGCAGTATCGACAGGTTTTATTGTGGTCGACTGCTGAGTAAGTATTGTCCAGCCTTACATTGACCGAACAGTCAAACTAACATTCCTCTCGGGGTAGTAAATAGCTGTCTTTCTCCCCATCTGCACTCTCTCAAACAGTTGGAATGAAACTATCATTCTTTAATATAATTAATTATCTGGAGGTGGAGCGAGAAGTTCTGGGGATATCTCAGTTCCTATTGGATGGATCGTCGAAGTCTCCTGCAATATCTATGACGTATCCAAATTCGCCAAATGGTCGCCAAGTTTGTCACCAAGATCTGGGTTCACAGGATCGGCAACCGAAGAAAATACATATTATTGTTAATCAGACTTTCCAGTAATAGAACTAACCATGCTGGGAATCAATGTTATAGGTTTTTAGCAATAGTTATATATACACATTGCACTTTTATTCATATCATTTTAAACTTTATAATAATATCATTTTGTAGTTTATATTCTATTTCTATTTTATATTCCTCCTCTTTGTACATTTTGCATATGAGCAAGTAAGTAGTACTTCTTATTTTGGAGTTTTTCAATGGAAAAATTTCAAAAGGAGATAAAATTCCGGATTTTTTTCCAATAGACAAATTTTATGAAAAATTAAAATGTTATCTACATTTGGAAACCAACACTTATCAAATAAACGACTAAGCATAACAGTTATTAAATAAACTGCTAATATACATGTATAATGTATAAGACGAGAAGTGTGTAACGGCATATTAGTTTTCCTACCACGAGATGTCTGCACTAGTTAAATGACTGTAAAGTGCAATGATAAACTATTTTTGTATTTTTTAAATATTTTTGTTAATTCACTGTAATTTTGGCTGTTAACTGTAATAATAACGATTTGTTTTAAAAACGTGGTTTCGCAAGATCGATTCTGGCATTGCTGTGGTAACCTGTAAGATACTGGAATCGGCAATTTAAAAAAAATTAAACTTCATGGAATTACGAAGTTGTATCATGCAATGTGAATATCAATTTTAATTAATTCTTGAAAACAATAACGCCCGTAACAATTTTTCAATAGACTACTTTTATTAAAATTAAAAAAATATATATTTACATTTGGGAACCAAAAGTTGCTTTACAAACTGCTAAGCAATATGTAAGACGAAGAGAGAATCAAGATTAATGATTCTCTGTGCCCTGTAGTTTAGAAAGTATTCCGCAGTGACCTAGAAACGTTATTTAATTATTTTCAGTGAATAGATCAGTACCATAGAACTCTCGGCGCATTCCTAGTTTATTCTCTTAATGGTCCTTCAATCCATCAGAGTTGCCATTCATTCAGTCCAAAAACCATTTACTGATGACAATTAATCAATGAAATGATGCAACAAGATAAAAAGAAAAGTTCGATAATAATGTCAAAAAACGATTATTTGATCTAAACCCGATTTCCATCAAATAATCTAAGCGATTATTTGATGAAAACAAATTTATGTAAATGTATAGTATTAAACAAATTTAGGATTTTAGAAATAGTGCATTTACTTGAGTTTACGATCGAATATTTTTATTTTCCCTACTCATTTCTTTATTTACAATGATTTTTTTCAAATGGGCAACAGGAATAATTTTCACTGATGGAACATGGAAGATTGATATCACCTTTAAGAAAAAAATTACGTTTAGTTGAAAGGATCGGGTTGAAGCTGTAGCTGATATTTAATTGAATGTGCATTGCATGGCTTATTAGTTTATAATCCATCTTTTATTTCAGCATTATTATAAGATAATTTATAGATTAAAATTCTGCGATTTTTAATGGCAAAATTAAAAAGATTGCTTATTTGTTTATAATTAAATAAATAGATAGATTTTTTTATATTACATTTTTACTATTTGTCAGAAAAATATTTCAGAGATTCATACCATACCATAAGTTCAATATTTACGCTTATTGCAATCGTCAAAAAATGCGATCCTGAGTTTTTGAACGTATCTCCCCATTTTTGGCCTAACTGAGTCAAAGTACATTTTTGGAATTATTTCTATGTGTTTGCCTGTGAACACACCAATTCAAAACATTTTCAGTTTAGAGGATTAAGTTGATGTTTGAACTTGCACCAAACGTGCTGATCACTATCAAATTTTGAGTTTCTAATCAGAATGTCTGTTTTATTCGAATATCATTTATCATATTTATAAACCGGAAACAGCTAGACGAATAAATTCGGTAAACAAATTTAAAATCTTAGTGGTAAAAGTCTATCAAATTTTTCAGCTAATTTCAATAAGAGGTTCACTGTCTGTCAGCTCTTTCATTAGCATGTAAATGTCATAATTCAAAACTGTAATTACATAAACATATAGAATTACGGATAAGATTTTGTCACTATAAATGTGATTCCTTGTCAATTTTTTATTTCAATTGCTTATGTAAAACGTATCTAAAACGCAGATTTGCCGTTTGCATACTGTTAACACTATGTCAGGATTTAATCGCCAAACTCTAGTCAAGGATCATAAGCTAGATTTGTAAAAATGCTGAATTAACGCCAAAGGCTGATATTTCGTCCTTATTGTTTCTAAGTAACATGCAAGTCATTCTCTAATACAACAATTTTAATAGATAACATAAAAGAAAATTTTAGTGATCTCGATTACTGGTTACATAATAACTAATATTAATAGTTATATCCTGTTGCCAACTTAATTCAAAAAATTTCCATTTTTTATCAAGATAGCTTACGTAAAATATTTTCTTCAATTAGAAAACGATGTTTATATTAAATTACAAAAAATGTAATAATGACTCTGGGTTCAGTTTTAGTTTAGTTTAGTTATATTAACGTCCCGTTCAAAGCAACATAAGGGCTATTTTGGGACGGACCTCGTCATATTGAACCAAGATCAGATGACGAGGACGGCACCTGAACTGGCACCCCCCTCTCCACACCACACCAGCTGGAGGACGTTTGGCCTGACAGATTTAAAGTGCAAGAGACCCCCTCACACGACGGTTCTTCGTTGGAATCGAGTCTCGAACCTGAAACCCTCCAGTTCCGAAGCCGAGACCTTACCACCAGGCCACCGTGGCCCATATCATGACTCTGGGAATCAATAATTTAAATAAAAGCATGGTTACTTGGAAACGTTTATCAAATTGAATATTGTTTTATGAAATAGGTTTTTTGAACTATATTCATTGACAATTCCTATTTAATTCTTTATAATGTTTCGTTATTTTTTTATCCTATGCAAATTTTATACCTTTTTGTATAAAATTGGAAAAATTTGAAGAATATTGTTTTATTTTAGAAAAAAATTAGGAGAGTTTCTATCGTTCCATTTAATAGTACTAGTTCTGTTTTTTCAGATGTACTGGAAAAATACTTTTCTTTTTTAATTATCTTATGAAATGTGTCTAAAATTAAAAAAGCTTATATTATGCAACCACTCTTTTTCAACTCTTAATGCATTATTTGAAACTATTCAGATTTGTACGCATCAATCCCATCTATTACAACAGATTGCAAAGTTTCAGTAATTATTTTATAATCATTCCTTCTCTATTTTCGTTATATCTTGAAAGTGATACAATCAATCACCCCAATTTAACTCATTGCATAACAATGTATGTATGTAACTTTTTGTGCACTTCGTTGCTTATAAAATGTGAATATGAAAATAAATAAGTAAAATGTACATAAAAATAAAAATACAAATTCCAATCTTTTTTTTTACCCTTAATCTAAAAGGTATGTAATACAGAAAGTAAAATAATTTAAAATTATGATGTATAATAATGTTTTAAGAACATGATCAATGTTTGAGAAATTCAAAAGATGGATACAAAAATATTACTAATTAAGTTATATTCCTCTCTTGTTATTATACAGAAAAAGTCATGTTGCAAAACATGATTTGACAATTAATGAGCCCCCTTATG
>JAPMOQ010054956.1:279221-325841 GCA_026543055.1 Argiope trifasciata
CCACTGTAAGCTTTCTAAGAAGGCAGCAGCAATTAGTTTTTCTCTTCGCAGAACCATCTACAGTTGAATTATTGCATTTAAGGTATCCGACTACGTAAAAAACACTGGTTATCAAGCACAATGGTGAATTTTTTTAATTTTTATTTTTTGAAGTTCAGACTTTCCTCTTTCCAAAACGGTTTATCTTTTCCAGGAAAAAGGAAGACCGGACCCATCATACAGGGTGACTAAAGACAAATTTTCTGCTAAAATGTTTTAGCTTCAATTTTCTCAAAACTTTCATTTTCATAAAAATTCCCCACTGTTAACATGGTTTATCAAAAACTATTAGAGGTATTTACATAAACACTTAAGAGTGTGTTTTTAATAATAGGGGCATTGAAATTAACCAAAATATTTACTATTGGTGAAATACTCTTTTATTTATAGGTGTTTTCAGAAAAATTAAATTGTGAATTTATGGAAAAATGCATATATATGTACATTTTTACCTATAACTTCGTTGCATCTCAAGATTTTTCTTAGATTTTGGTTCATTTCATTCATCATTATATTCTATAATTTGTGTACAAAGAAAAATAGGATTGCTGCATTACAATTTGGTGTAGAGTGTTAACCGTTCTGGTTAAATTTCATTAACGTTTATTACAAAGATTCCTATTTCTCAATATATATTGTATTTTCAAATAATTTTATTGTATTTATAGTATTGTGTATTATAATTGACAATACATCTAAATCATAGTTTTAAATAATTTTTAAAAAATTCAATTTTTCAATTTTTTTTTCGAACGTAGTCGAATACCTTCAGAAAACTACTGCTGTAATGTGTGCGGGTGTGTGTTGGCTTTCTACAGGCCAGACCATTCCACCTAGACCTACCAATTTTGGCATGCGTATACCTTGGACACCGGGAATGTGTCCCCATTAGGGATTTTTTCAAATATTTAATTATAATTTTAATTAATTAAAAATTTAGCAAATTTTTTTTGTTTTTCGGCTTTTTTTAAAAAAAAACATATTTAATTTTTTGGCAACATCACTGAAAAAAACATTTTTAATATTTTGGAAGCATAACCGATAAATTATTGGAGCATTAAACTCAAAAAGTTTTTCCGAATAAAGTTATAGACTCTTTAACAACTAATAACTGAATCTTTTAACCTTAACTATCTTAAATTTTGTACTGGTTTTAAAGATAAAATAACATATATTTTTTTATCTATACTTATAATAAAGCTCAATATGTGTATTAGAGCTCTACAGGCCAGACCGTGGGATCTACAGATACCAAATTTGGTACATGTATACTTTGGGGGTTGGGAATGTGCACCTCGGGGTCCGTTTTTCGAATTTTTAAATTAGAATTTGAATTAATTTAAATTTAATCGAAATTTCAACATTTTCCGCTATAACTTCCGAAAATATTAACGCACAAACATGATTTTTACATCAAATAAAGAGTAAAACAAATTAGCTTCATAATGGCATCACTTTTTTAACATAAGCTTATATTTTTAACGAATTTTTAAAGAAAAATTTTAACCATATTTTTCAGCAATATATTTTGGACAAAACAATAAACTTTGATCTGCACGAGCACGTCAAAGGGAAAAAAAATTAGCTTTTGTCAACGTGTTGCCATCCTAATAAAAGAAATTCTAATTTAAAAAAATCTACTTTTATTGCAAATTTTTTTTAATGTAACTTTCAGCACGTGACAGGATTAAATAAAATAAATAGTTCCACAACAGCTAATTGGAAATCAGAGGGGTATATAGTACAATGAACAAATAATCGTAAGGCTTCTATAATAATACGAATTACTTGACTATCGAAATTTGAAGTTTTAAATATATTTGGCTGATAAGTTATAAAGAGAGCAAGGTATTGCAAGTATTTAATTGAACACTTTAGAACGCATTACTCGTGGCGAACCAACTGATCTCCAAAGACGACTAGTAATATATAAACTAACTAATTTTGATATCATTGCACTGCCAAGTAGCGATAATATCCTTTATTATGCTTTTTTTTGTTTCATTCCATATTATAAAGGCTGTTTTAAACATTTCTGTATTCATGAGTCCTTCACATAATGATGTGATAGGATCATACATGCTATATCATATTTAATTTTGTATTATATACCAGTATATGCATATAATACTATTATGTATCCAAATTACTTAAATGAAAAGGAAAACATTTTAAATTCATCATCAATAAACAATAAGTATATGATTAACTATCTTTATTTATTTTATTTCAATTGACAACTAATTGCAAACAAGAAAATTTACATTTTGCATTAATTTTCAGTCATTATATTTATTACAAGATGAAAAGCAAATAAAAAGCAGTTGTATATAATAACAATAATTAGAAATATAATGCAACGATAGAATAATTTAAGTAAATTTCTATTTATTGAAATCAGATAATATAATAAACATCATGATACATTCAATTTTACTTTTTATTTTATTTTTGAGCAATTATAAAAACAAAACACTAAAAATCGATTAACTTTTTAAATTTATTTTCCATCTATAAATATTTAATTAAATTCGTAAAAACTATTTGGTGTTTTATTCATATATTCTGTTGCACAACTTTTGAAGTACTAATCAGTTTTTATTATCAAGTACTCTAGAATATTCTCTTCACTAAGTATTGAATAATTTTATTCTACGTTGTTTTCAATAATAATGTATTGCAATAAGCAATAATTTTCCCTCTGTAGAAAGTATTACTTTAAGAATTAAATGATTGGTAAGACAATGATTCAGAAAAGTTCTTAAATACAGATTAGATTAAAATGAAACAAAAGTTAAGGATATGTAATTTAATTATTTAGCTAAGAAATAATTAAGACTCTATTTACTTGCATCTATTTATTAAGTAAATAGGTTAGCATGAAACCATCTTGATGAATGAATGTCTAATTACAGCTTAATACTTCAAATAGCGAAAGTTTCATTTGTATCTGCATATTTTGAAGAATCCAGGGGAAAATTATAATAACACCCAATCAAATAAAGCATGGAAGGAAAGACAATGCTCAATTACAAATAATATTAAAACTGTGCTTAAGGCATCCCACTACGTTCGTAGGAAATTTTTTGAAAAAAGGGATTTTTAAAACACTTTAAAGCTACGGTTTTTAAATGTATTGTCAATTATAATGCAAAATATTATAAATACAGCAAAATTATTTTAAAACATAAAATATATTGAGAAATAGGAAAATTTGATGCAAATTCTAAGAAAATTTAGCCAAAACGGTTAACATTCTACACAAAATTGTAATGCAGCAATCCCAATTTTCTTTATACGCTAACTACAGAATATAATGATGAATGAAATGAACCAAAATCTATGAAAAATCTTGAGATACAATGAAGTTATGGGTAAACATATATATGTATATATGCATTTTTTCCATGAATTCACAACTTAATTTTTCTAAAACCGCCTATAAATGAAAAAAGTATTTCACCAACAATAAAACTTTTGGTCTATTTCTTTGTCCACATTATGTAAAACACACGCTGAAATTTTTATGTAAATACCTCTATTACTTTTTAAAATATTATGTTAATGGCGGAGAATTCTAAAGAAAAAGTTTTGAGAAAATTTAAATTAAAGACAAATTTTAGCTGAAAAATATGTGACCCTAGATGATAGGTCAGGTCTTCTTTTTCATAGAAAAAATAAACTATTTTGGAAAGAGAATAGTTTGAACTACAAGAAATAACAATATTAAAAATATTTGCCAATGTGGTCAATAACCAATGTTTCTAACATAGTCGGATACCTTAACCATTGCAATTTTCATCTACTATCCTCAAACTATAAAATAAATAAGCCTTATGGTGTATTTGTGGTAATATAACAATACGATTTCGGTAAAAATCATTTCTACTATAATAGGTCATCTGCAAAATGTTATAATCTATTAAATGCGGTATTAGAAAATAATAAGGTCACCGATGATTTTTATTATTGGAGTTTAAAAATGTAAAAATAATAATAATAATAAACATAGTTCAATAATTTTTAATACCTTAGTTACAAATTCATTTGAAAAAGAAATTTTATTCAAAATGTTTTTAAAAGGGGATGCATAGAATGGTATATGAAAGCATGAATTTTTGAATGTAGAATCGATATGATATACACATCAATTAGAAAGAAAAAATAATGTCCTCTTAGAATTCATGCTAACTACTTTTACTGTGAACAAGAATATACATGCAGAGGTACTGGCATACGGATAGCGCGTCTTTCCTTTGATCCAGGCATCTGGGGTTCGAGTCCTGGTTCAGGCATGGTTGTTCTGCTTTCTATGATATGTGTGAATGTCCCTCCCCCCTGTAAAACGGAGTTGTGCAAACGAATGTGTTTCATCTTCATTTCAGCTAGAAATCAGACGTCTGACTGCTGGTGCTCAGGGATCTTATCCTCAGAAGCTACTGCATCCCCTTTCCGTGGAAACACTTACACGAGATCGTTATAATCATCAGTGGTGTAGAGAAAGTATAGTAATTGTCAAACAATTCTCACTCGAGATTTCGAACTTCCCGAATTCTTGACCTTCACACACACAAAACATGCTTCAAAAACTGCCGTCTGTCTGCCTGTCACAAAGTTAACTCAAAAATGCTTTGAGGTAGGCGTCTGAAATTTGGTATATGGGCTTCACACCAAATTTGCAGATGTCTTTGAAATTTTGAGCCAATATTTGCAGAGAAAGTGCATTTGTCTGGATATTCAAATGTAAGTTAAGGCGATGATTATACAACTAAGTAAGCTAAATAAATAAGATTTCTACAATGTAAACACTCTACAATACATCTACAATGTAAACACTCATCAAATTCTGAATTAAGTCCAATTACGGGTTGACTATCATACAGTCTGTACTTTCAGAAACTTTCAGTATTTTCCGACATGGAAACACAAACTCATCATCATCAAGAATGCACTTGTTTTTTTTAGTTTAAATAACTAATTATCGTCGACAGACAAAACAATTGTATGATGAATTTCCGTTATCAAATGTCCGCGAAAATGATTTTAAAAAGACTTCAAATATAGCTGAAGTGAGCTCGTTTCACCTTTCCTTCAAATAAAGAAATTTGCTTTTTCTTGAGTTTAAAACAATCGTCGCTATTTTGTGTTCAAGTTTTTTTTTGCATTTTATTCATGCAATTATAGAGATTTATTGAGCTATTGGATATGATAGAATTTTCTATATTGTTCGATGTAATGCATTGAATTGTTTGGTAGTTTGTAATTAAAAAGTTATCACTCAGAACAGTTCACTTAATATGATGATGTCGTGTCCGTGTTTCCACGGAAAGGGAATGCAGTTGCTTCTGAGGATAACGACCCCTAAGCACCCATACGACAGAAGTCTGACTTCTTGCTCATACGAAGATGACGCACACATTCGCTTACTCAACCTCTTTTTTACAGTGGAGGGGTACATTTACAAGTTTCACAGATAGAACACAAGGGAAGAGCAAACATGCCCAAACCGGCACCCGAATTTGGGAAGCCCAGATCATGTGGAATACGCACTGCACCTACACACTATTTTTTGTTCGATTTATCTCAACTAATACTAAAAGGCCTCAAATGTCCATTCAGCTAAACGACCAAATGCATCTGAATACCAAGGCAAAATTTCTTTTTCTTTTCAAATTTTTTTAATTTTCAGTACCTATGGCATGCACTTCGTTCATAAGAGACGCTCGTCCAAATGTGTTGGAAGGACGGGAAATTTTCCCGAAAACTCTCTAAAAGTATCAGAGCTTGCATTAAAAGCCGTCAGAGAGTTTTATTTTCATATATCAGTCCTTTAAAAACGTTTCTCGTTGCGATTTTTGAAGATGTAGATATTTTATGTCATTTTTTTTTTACCAGAGAAATTCAAATGACCCAATATTCTGAGTCACTGAACATGATTGACCTTATGAATAAAAAGTTTATGGAAACTCTATATTTGACAGGCTTAGTAATACAGAATGCTATGTCCTTAAAAGAAATGTATATTTTGCTGGGTTTTTATATATATATATTTTAATTTTAACTATAAATTTTAGTTAAATAAGTTAAAAAGTCTTTAGTTAAAAAGTCTTAATTTATAATTTTTAGTATTTATGAAGATATGGTTAAGAATTCCATATCGGACAAATGATTAGTAATTATTTTCATTTTGTCTCTGGTATTTTATGAATTAAATTTCGAATGACACATAAAAGTTTATTATTTACTTATTATTACTTATTTAACATTACTTTTAACTGTCGGGGAACAAAATTTTCATTTTTTTTTCATTGTTCAACATCTAGCGGTTCATTTACAAATTTATATTTGTATATATATTTGAAATTTTGTGTTAATCTTTTTATTTTACTTGATTTTTGCCTTTAAGTTAGCCTAATTTCTTCTTTTAATCTTTTTTCTATTTAACTTAATTTTAGAAATATTAAATAGCCTCGGTTATGCGTATATGTCATCACTTTTTTTTTCTTATTATATAGTTTAGAAGTTTTCATTTGTCCTCTTTCACAATGTCAAATTTCTTGTAAAATTCATTTATGTTTACTTATTGTATAAATCATTCATTTTATTTCATGAATGTATTATTACCTTTTTCGTTTTTTATTGGAAAATTCTCATTCTACATAACCAGTTAATCATCCAAAACCAAAAGGTTGTATTAGTTCTCATTTATGTTAGATGAAAAAAGTATATATTTTTGGAATCATTTGCTATTTAAAAGAATATAAATAAATAAATAAAATAATATAAAAGAATAATTTATAATTCTATAAATTTAAGAATACTAACCAAAACAAATTATTGAAATTATAGATTATCTTGCCGAAACATAATGATTTAGTAAATGTTATTTGCTCTATTTAAATAAGGATATCACCTTTATAATCTCAAAATGAAATCTATTTTTGAAAGGAAAAATACTTTTTTCAATATGAGTTAAAATAAAATGCATCTATATCTAAATAGAAATACTAAAATGCTTAATAAGTTAATGTTAATTTAGTTTTGAGGAGATGAAATTAATTAAACCTCAACAATTTGATTCACTGAATCTAGAACAAACTTAAATCCCATTGCGCCCAGAGTTGACAAGCGTTACGCAATCTGCTCTGAAACAAATTAAAAGTTTGATGGGCATAAACTCCGAGTTCTGCATTAAATTAAACTTCAGTTGAATGTGTGTAATGCATTTGCTTTAGCATTAATGTTGAATTTTAGAAAGCTCTAAAAGACAAACTATAAATGTGACATAATTAATTTAGAAAGTTAAATTATTAAAAGCGTTTTGATTAAATTTGGTTTTTATTTTTTGTGTTTTTTACCAAACGATTTGTTATATATTTTTTATTTATGATAAAAAAATTACTAAATTCTTTTTTATGTTTATATAAAAAAGGCAGATATAAATTTTTTTGACAGTTTTGTGATTTAACTTTCTTTATATGAAACAACAAAACTGTATCGTTTACAATATTGTTGTGAAAAGGATGCAATTTGATTATAAAATGCCAATTGAAATTTAAAAAATATTGATTTCTGCATTCTTTTTTTTATCAAATATAAAATATAATGAACACATTTTTTTTAAAAAAAGAACCTTTTTATCTATATCATAATCTGCCACAATCAGTATTAAAAACTGTAATTGTAGAAAAAATATCTAATAAAATATAAAAAAGTGATTTTTTTTAAAAATTGAGTTCATTACATTTACTGTTAACGTAAAGCCCATTAACTTTTTTATAAAAGAAGGAAACAAAAAAACGTGGTTTATTAAGTTGGCAAAGCGATTTTTATAATTGATATTGATATAGCTTGTTGTTAAATCTTTTTAATTATTAGTTTTATCAAAAATTGTGTCAATATCAAAATTTTATGAAGATTTATTTGATACGATAGTACAAGATTATTGATCTTAATATTCTGCAAGAGATTTTTAATAAAAAGGATTGTGTTAATATATCTCACCAAGTTTAACCACTACATACTTGAATTACGTTTGAATTTAGGATTCCATTTTGTCCCATTTTTGGGATATTTTTTGAAATAGGCAACAAAATTGCTAACGAAAATGTATCCTTAAGATGTTTATAACGTTTGTTTATATACAGCGTCATGGTGTGACATGTGTTCTGAAAGAAATCATTCATAATACTCTACATGACCGTTGAATCTGGATCTCACAATTGCGGGTAGTTATTTCTTGAGTTGTAAGAGGTTTAGAAACTAGCTTTTTTGAACATTTTAATCATTATTTATAAAATTTTTGAAAGTTAATAGTTTTTTCTCAATAACTCCCTTGCATATTATACAAAAAATTAAAGCCTTTTTTGTTATAACAATTGTATTATTCTAATTTTTTCTCATTCTAATAATTTTTTTAATATAAAGTCTATTTTACATCAATCATTTTCATTGATTTAGTTAAATAATGTATACTTATCTACCTTGCAATGATATATGTCTAATTTAATGTACTCGTATTCGTTACTCTAAGTACTTAAAAATAAATTTACATCAAAGGCTGATAATCTATATAAATAAAAATGAATGTGTGTTTGTATATCTCTTATGCTTTCCTAAACCATTGATCCGATTGCGATGAAACTTGGTCAGCTTATTGTTTACACCTTCGGGATGCTTATAGAGATATTACAATGATCTAAAATAAAAAAAAACTTCGAATCTCAACCTATCTATTTAAAAAGGACTAATTTCCAAATAATTCACCGAGGAAACAATAGATTCTGTAGAAATGCTAAATACAAGTTAAAGGTTAAAATTTTGTTGCAATAGTACGCAAATGTCATGCAAGTCTTTCTCAGTGGTAACAACTTTATAAAAGATTGCGCGAGAAAGTTTTTGGGAGACCAAACCTGGGATTTTTAAATTTTATTTAATTTTTTGCGTTTTTCGCAGTGGCTACCAAAAACACTATAGTACAAATAATTTTTCACCGTCTAATTTCAAATTTTTCCTTAAATTTAAAAAATTATCTTTTCAGCTATAAAATCAATTTCTGAAGAAAATATTTTAATCAAATTTTCTAAAATTAAATTTGTGAGTACTGAACGAATATTAAATGAATTACGAGATCCAATTAATAGTTTCTTTCATTGCCATTCTGAAAGAACACGAAATTTAACAATTCTAAAAGAATACATAAATCTAATATATAAAAAGGACAATTTGTTTGATCGTATTTTATCTACTGTCCTACCGTTCCTCATATTTCGATAAAATATTCCTAAATTATTGATTGATTGATTGTAGTTAATAATATTTTCTTCGGTGGCAGCAACGCGCCGGAAAAAGCTAGTTCAAAATAAAAGCATTTTCATTCTACGACGTTTTCACGTTAAATTACCTTGAAACTCATATCAAATTTTAGTTTCCTTTGGTTGGCGAAAGGATTTAAAATACGTATTCACTCGATAAATTTTGTAAAATGTTAAATTCAAGCCAAATATCTATATTTCTTAACCATTATTCGCAAAAAATATGTTTGGGACCTCAATCAAATTATAAGATTTTATGCTGACAAATTGAAGATCATGCGATAAATTTTCTGTTGAGACCATTATTAATGTTTTTTGTTCAAGTCACTTCTTAAAATCGTACTATATCGATTTTCCAAGCTGTAATCTTTAACATCATTGAACGCGCCTTATAGTATTAAACATTATATACAACGGCACCTTTATACTAAAGTTCAAAAAGGAGACTCCTAAAGCGGCACAAAAAAAAAATTCCAAAGGAAACTATTTTTATTAAAAGCTAAAAATCCTTTCCCGGCAAACTAATCACAAGATGACACTGTTGAAAATACATCTTTAGAAACAGGTGTGATTAGTTTTCAAACAAAGTTTCAAGTTTCAATCTGGGGAAAACCAAATCGATTTTAAAACTCCAAATTGTGCGAAATCCAAGCAGTTTAGCCCGAAACTAAAATCAATTCTGTAACGAGTTCAGAGTTTTCTAGGAGCGCTCACAAAGAATAAAGTTTTGAAAGTTTCTAAAACATATGGCTTCTTTATTCTGAAATTCACTTTTCAAATAGTTCGAAAATAGCTCTGAAAGGAGAAATAAATTAATTGTTAAAAGTTATGTAGCAGTTTAAACGACACGAACTTTGATCATTGTTAATTTTTTATTTTTAATAGGAATATATTTTGGGATTTAATTTCTGCATTGGGGAAATATTCATGAGATTTTATCAATTTAAAGCAAACGATTTTTGACTTGTTTCTCATTTCACTAAAAATATGAGATTACGATTTAAACTTATTGTTTATATGTAATGTTAAAATTGTTATTTATATATTTTTAATGCCGTTGGATTAACGTTATCAGATATAAAGCATTTATATATTTTTTCGATTATTGGAAACAGCTTGTCATGCTTTTCTGTAAACGTTGAAACGAAGCATCAAGCTAAATTTTTTGTAAGCAAAAATAAATTTTAATATTTTTTTAACAATTTTTCTATGAACAAAATATTTTCACTATGAAACTCTTTTTAAGGAAAAAAAAGTAGCTATCATTTATATGATACCATGAAAGACCGAAATCTGGAGAATGTCGACACTTACCAGTAATGTCAACCGATAACAAACACATCGGTAAAAGACCAATTATTTTATTATATTCTTGTATATCACCGTATTTTACCATGTACCTTACCGTACCTTGTATCTTATTACATTCTTGTATATGTTAACAATCATCCTGCACTGTGAATAGTGAGTATACTATATACAGTGAATAGTAATATATTTTTACATAATGAATACTCGAAAAAAATATTTTTGTTACTTTTGAAAATCATATTTTATTATTAAAACATGTTATGAATGATATATGTCAAAACAGGAGTAAACTATTGAAATTAAAGTTAAAAAGTTATAGTAATTAAATTATTAAACTTAAAACTGTAGTATTAAACTTAATTATATGACATTATACTATCTTATTTGTTACAACAATTTAAACTGTTATGGCACTTAGAATTGTTCTGGGGTCACTTGCTTTTACAATTGCATTTGGCAGTGGAACATTAATTTTTGCAATGACAGTATGTAAGCCTTATTTATTATTATTAAGTTGAGCTCTCTCAAGTTTGGCACATATGGCACGTGCCTGAATGAACATTTGAGTTACCTTCAAATTCAGAAATATTTTTACACATAAACTTTGTAAGATTGATTATATTGTAGAAAGCTTGTGCATGTTGAAAATAAGTTGCAAATCAGAGTTCGATTTTTTTAAATCCAAAAATTAATAGTATGGTAAAACGTTATGGAGATCTCAGAGTTAAGGAAGGACCTGAAGATTGTCAATAATGATTTAAGTACAGTACTGATGATATCAGGTAATCTCAAAACCCTGAAGGATATGATGTTAAAGATTGATAGTTTTATTCCAACTGTTTGAGAGAGTGCAGATAGGGAGAAAGACAGCTATTTATTACTCCGAAAGGAATGTTAGTTTGACTGTTCGGTCAATGTAAGGTTGGACAATACTTTCAGAAGTCGACCACAACAAATCCTGTCGATACTGCTACGTTCAGTGGTGGCGGGCTGGTCAAGCTGTATGCAAAAAGAAGAAGTATGTAAGTCTTATCCTCCACTTCTTGAATTAGCTGCAGTGGCTTCTCTCAGCGACATTTCTTGAGAAGTAATCTCAACTATGGAATGTAAATTTTCTTTGTTAATTATGAACTGATTACAGGTATAATGCTGTTTGAGAGTATCGTTTTTGTTTTTTAATTTATAAAATTAAATTTATAAAAAATATTTTAAAATATTTAATTTATAAATTAAAATATCTTTTATTCCACCAACAACCAACAACTCATTCTGGGCAGTTTTAGGACACGGTCAATATCAGGAACTTGTATTCGCACAATAGTGTCACTTCTCCACGAATATCGGTGTCTTGTTTTGACCTCCAACAGAACATGTTGATCGATGATTATTGACATACACTGGTGGTAGTGAATATATAAGAATATAATGAAATACTCGGGCTTTCGCTGTGGCATTTGATATATATTGACAATCACCGGTGAGTGCCGGTATTCCTTCATTTCGGACATTTACGATAACATATACATAGTGTTTGCTAATAATAAGTAGGAATGTATAAGTATGTGCTTCAATATCTTCTTTATATGTTGTCTCTCTACAGGCCAGATTGTCTGATGTAAAACTATCAAATTTGGCACTTATATGTTTTGGAGTGTGAAAATCGACACACTCCAAAGCACATCTCGAAGCATTTTCAAACGGTTTAATTTGGCGCAGTATAGCCAAATATGGCTCCAGTGCCATAAAACACCACACAACCAACAGAAAAAAAAACAGTTTGATTAATTAAACATTAAGCAAATATTTGGGTTTTCTCACGATGACTTTTGAAATCATTTGTTCACTTAAATAACCTTTAAGCGATTTTAATGTTCGAAAAATAATATTTTCAATCAGAGCAACCTAATTATTGTAAGGTCTTTTAGTCTAGATTTAGATAAATCTGAAACATTTTTAATTATATTTTATAATATTTTCTTTGTAACGAACGAAGCTAAATTTACCCATATATTTTCTACAAATATTTATAGGTATATGTGTTTACCTTCTATTGTTGATGATTAAATTATGAAAATTCGACTTGTTTTTCTGTATCACATAGGTTTCTGTTTAAAGTATGATTTTAATGCTACATTTGTAACTAACGTTTAACTTCAGAAGTAAAAAATAGATGGACTCAAACCCATATGTGTGGCATGTCAATTATAACTGTGATATCATGTGGATTTTTAATCCCTTTTTTTCTCTTTTATCTGAAATAGCAATTATTGATACACGACAAGCTGTTGTACCTCAAAAAATATTTACTGAGATAAATGTATATTAAAATAAAGATTACATGAAATCTTCTTTGGTAATTTGGAAAGTCAGAATCAAAATTTCTGCATTGTGAAAGAATTTCACAAACCCTGTCTGTAACTCGTAAGCAGGAAAACACAATTTTCAATGTCTTGAATCTGATTATGATGAAGCAGTAGACATATTGACTGATACTAAGTTGTTAGGGAAAATCTCATTTAGAAATAATGTTCTTTTCTATAATTGCCTTGTTGTTGTTGTTGTTAGTCTTATTCCTAGCTTATGTGAGGATTTCTTCTTCAACCGTGACTCAATTTGATTCCTCAAAATAGTTGTCATATGCTGTCAAAAAAGCATATTCCTATGATTAAAGCTTAAATATAATGCTTGCAAACCGTTTCATGTTCCTATGATTAAACCTTAAATATAATGCTTGCAAACCGTTTTCAGTTCTGTAATGTCATAAATAATAATCTTTAATGAAATAAGGAAAAATATCATATATGTAATTACTTGCAAAATCCAAAAGCTTGAATTAAAGGAATGAAATAAAGCTTATTAATTGAAAATGACTGTAAGGCTAATTATATCTTGTGTGTTCTTCTTATTAATATCTTGCATTATTTATTTTAAAAAATAAAAGGAATATTTATGCTTAAGTAAGGTTAAGAAGAAAAAAAAATTGTTTGAAGTAATTTGTTAAATTTATTACTACTGAAAAGCTTCAGGAAAGAAAAAAAAAGAATGCATTCCGGCTTTAGAAAGTCACAATGCATAAATTAATACATTGTGACTTTCGATTAGACAACAAAGAAAACTGGATTAAGAGAGTGAAATTTGTGTCAGTTGTATCATTGAAAGACAAAAGACAGTTAACCTTCTTAATTCCAAATAAAAATCAATAACAAATGAATTTACCCTCCTTTTGCTTCTCTGGTAGCATTTTAATCCCTTGAGGACCAGCGCGCCGGAAATAAAACTCAGTCACGGGACCGAACGCTCTGAAACGGAGCGTCACTACCGGCCCGCGCATTTTAAGCAGTTAAGCCTAATTTTACAAAAAAATTCGTATAAAATCAGCATTTTAATAAAAAGACTCCAAATTTACATCCCATCACATATTATAATCCACAAAATTATAATCCCATCACATATCCCAAAAGTTCTACGAAACACACACATAAAAAAACGCCGCCAAAACCGAACACCACTCATAAATATTTTACTCTTACGCCTCGCAAAAATCCGCTATCTCGCTCTATCAAACCTCAAAAGGCAAACGCAATTCTACCCCAACATTTTAACTAATAAACGTTCAATAAATTTCAACAATCTGTCAAAATATAAACACAGCGCGCAATAAATCCCAGCCCTTTAAAGAGCCGTGATTCTCACTTTGTTTACATCAATAAATATATCAAATACAGAAGCATAGAACAGAAACTAATGCCCGTTCATGAAGGTCAAATACCATATGAGTCGACCGTTTGGAAAACCGTTGCCGTTTACCGTCATCTAGTAGCATTTAAAAATTCAAATAAAACGTTCCGATTTCCGATTACGCATACGCGACGCTGGTCTCTCCATATCAATCGGAGCTCTTCGCGTGGAAGCGACGCTGGGCAGATAAGAGTGGAATCGCTGCGTCGCGTCCACGGGACCTTGGTCGCGAACGGGTTAAGAATAAAATATGTTAAATAGGAATATTCTATATCTTAAGTTTCGGTGAGTAAAATGAAAGTTTCTGAGCTTTATTAAAATTTATCATTCAATTATTAATGAGTGTGTTGAGACTCTTGAGTATCTCATAATTTAAGAATAATTTATTTTAAGACATAATCAAAATAGAAAAAGCAAACAAAAAGCAAATTGTATGCATCATATCTTTATTATAAACATCGAGATTGCAACAATATGGAGAATTCTCACTGAAATTTCGCTGACTCATAATAGTCACAACATATTATTGGCTACTTTTACAATAGCATACAATCTGCAATAAATGCAAACTAAAATTTCATCATTGTAAAGCACCATGATGTGTTTAGTTATTCTGAAGCTACAAAAGGTGAAGTTTACGCATACTATGTTATACATATATATCACTTCTCTTTTTCCTAACTTCTTGTTTTCCTTTAAATTCTACAGTTAATTGCTCATTAAATTATATCCAAGCAATATTTTATTCTGTTCTTATAATATTTATTCCATCTTTCGTAAAATTAATCTGCGTTCCAAATCATGCTTGCTATCATCAGTAATAATGCTTTCGGGAAGGAATATAGATTTCCTTCGCCAATTTGTTATTAGAAA
Source organism: Argiope trifasciata (assembly GCA_026543055.1). Lineage (NCBI taxonomy): Eukaryota > Metazoa > Arthropoda > Arachnida > Araneae > Araneidae > Argiope > Argiope trifasciata. Next base: position 294,497 of record JAPMOQ010054956.1, read on the forward strand.
TTGAACAGGATAAATATAACTAATGCATGTGTTAGGTAATTTTGCTTATTTTTTCTCCCTTATCTTCGCATCCAAAATAGAATATGTTGTTAAAACTGCACAAGTGTTTACGACCAGATCTAGTTAGATGTTTACGTCATCTCTATACTCCTTTATCGTTATTAAAATGTTTAATGTTTTGTAGCTTAATTTTTTATATTTTTTCCATTAATTTACTGTAATATCTTCATGTGTGAGTTTCTATCATGTGAGAGCATGATCCTGTTTTAATTAGGAGGTTTTGAATAATTGAAGGTAGCAAATAATTAAAGCTCGAAATTGCTTAAGCAACATTCGTCAACATCTTTTAATCACATATGTATTTTTTTACCTGCTTTAATTAGTGTTGACTTTTTACTATGCATGCTTCTTTCAAAGCAGATGCGTTTTTAAAACGTTGACCTGCTTTTACCAGTATTGCTTTATTATAACGCATAATTTTTTTAGAGCAGTTGCATTTTTAAAAGGTTGGTGTGGAGCTATAACTTCATAACTGTTATTTTCATGGGCTAAATTTTTCGGAAGAAACTAAAAAATTTTATTTTAATAATTTGTTAAAAACACTCTCGTTTAATAACAGTTATGATAAAAAAAATTCTCCTATCAGGATATTTCATTTCTTTCATTCTTAAGAGAAAAACATTGAAGGATTTTACTCATGTTATAAGATTAATCCATAATGAAACTATTTCATGATCACATAAATTAGAAAGTAGCAGTTGTGTTTATGAAAATATTGTTTTCATGAAAATTCTATGTAAATCAATTGTTTAAGAAATTATTGGTAAATATTTTATCATTTGGAAACAGCCTATATATATATATATATATATATATATATATATATCCTGATTATTTCAAACCAGTTTTCACTGGTTTTTGACTTGAATGAGTTAAGACAAATAATGACTTAAAAAATAATGTTCTCGCATGATAACTTGAAATTTGCGATCGTAAATTTGATATTTACTTTTGTATAATTTTAATGCTTTGCAATATTTTCTGCATTAATCAGCAACAAGTTTTTTTTAACTTGTTTGTGGCATAATCCTATTTTGCATACGAGTTGGATTTCATTTTCAGATCTGTGCAAAAACATATGACTTTATTTCTTTATCTGATTTTTATAAGGAGTTAATAAATGTCATATTGACTGCCCCCACGTAGCCGGTGTTTTTGTAGGAGCCTCTTAAATGGATTTTGGCATATGAATTTTCGATTTAATTCATTATCATGCATGTATAAATTCTGTTTCTTTACTCAATTTTAAACAAATAAATGTGTTTTGTCAAAGAAAATTTTATCACTTATGTGAAGGTCCACTGCTAAATTTCTAATCCTTTTCAACTAGCATATAATATTAACTAGATTTTGAAATTAATTTGTTATTATTTCAAATTTTTTGCCTTGCTTTATTTTAGATATAATAAAGAAACTTTAAAATAATAAAAGTAATTATTTTTAGATAGCTAACAATACTTGAAAATCTTGAACAATTTTTAAACTGCCATCTAGCGAATTTTTGGCACTTTTTGAAAAAAAAAAAAGAATTTAATTTCATCATACATTTATCTTAATTTTAGTGCTTTTAACAAAATTTCATAGAAAGTAACGAAGTTCTATTTTCCAGATTAATTTAGGTGTTAACTTTTTCATGCATATATTTTTAAAGTCTGATGTTCATTTATTTTTATTAAAATACCGGTCACCATGGTAACCGCACGAACAAATATTTATTGCGGTTTAAATGTCACAACCCATAGTTATTTCGAAAAAAAATTGTCATAGATTATAGCATAAATTTTAATTATAAGGCCTAACAAGTATAAAAGAAACTATCAGAAAAATAGTTTATATTTTAACGATAGCGTTCTGCAGTTTGGTCATCTGAAGTTTAAATATCAAACTCCACAGTTATTTAGACATAATTATCATGGAAATTAGCATAATTATTTTAATTATGAGTTTTAACTATTATAATCTGAACAAAATTTTAACTATCATAACTCAGAACAAAAAAAATCTATATTTTAGATACAGCATTCTTTTGTTTGCTAATCTCAATTAATACAAAGATAAGATAAATATTAGCTGACAGAACATCCTATATGACCTCACAATTACTTCCTTGATATTTGACAAATGGATCACCTCAGTCGACATTTGCCTTCTGCCTGTCTATGTTTTGTCAAAGTCATATATTTGGCACAGGGATTACCAACAACGAAGAGGTGCATGTCTGCCATTTGCATGTCTGCCTTTCCTACAAACTAATCTATTCATTACCCGTCTTGTTAGAGTCGGTCCTTCTCAGGGATTTCCGTTAGAATGGCATATGGTTAATATCGACTTTAATGAGCCATGTTAAGGATTTCTCTAGGGTGAGCAATGATTGAGATGGTCTATTAATGAACATTCTCCAGAAGTGTGCAAATGGCAAATAGTTGTTTAAGTGCCATAGATCCGTATTGAGGATTTGTATCAAACCAAATACAGCAAAACTTTGATTATCTGATAATGATGATTTGGCTTTATCAAATAGCTCACAATCATTATATTTTCATAGAGCATGTTATTAATAAAAGGTCTAATAAAACTATATTCTGCTTCGTAATACTTTGTTAATGATCTTATTAAAAATTGCTAAAAACAGGAGTGTTAAGGATGGTATTAGATAAGATTTCTTCTGATTATTATCCACAAGCAACAATGCTGTGTGTTGAATAAACTGAAGCAAGGTAAACTTATTATTTAATTTTTTCGACCATATTAATGCTATAATTTGCTTGTTTAGATATACAGGGTTAGCAAGAAATAAGTTACCCACTTCAGAGGGCTCTAAATTGCGTTTTATTGGTACAAATGAGATAAAATTCGAACTACAGATTATTGAGAGGATGCGTTTTATGTTTATTGAATCAAAAAACATTAGTACAAAACTTCTCTGTTAGGTGGCATTATAATACTCATAGAATAATTTAATATGGTTTATAATTGTTAAATACAGTAAAATTAAAATTACTCAATATGTTCTCCTTCATTTTCAACAACATTCTCTAGTCGGAGAATCATATTTTTTGTAGATGACCGGAGTGAATCTGTCGGAATATTAAGAGTACAATGCTGAATGTTGTACTTAAGATCAGATAGATATAATGGCATATAACGTTTCTTCAAATAACCCCACATCCAAAAGTCACAAGGGGTGGTGTTCGGATAACTAGGTGACCATGCTATTGGGAAATGAAGGATGATAACTCGTTCTTTTGGAGAATGTATTAATAATCACTGTACATGGTTATCAATATGATTAGGCGTACCATCCCACATGCAAACCAAGGCATCCACGCTGTAGAAGCCATATTACAAATTCTCCGTCCCGCCAAAAGGCACAAGAATATGCTTCAAGAATATGCTAATTAGCTCCTTTAATATCTATTAATTTATTGAAAATTAGTTGAAATATGATTTTTACTCCCTGAAATGAGTTGAAACATATATTAATGACCTACTGTAAAAAATTGGATTTTTAAATTAATTATCAAATGCATAATGAAGTTTGACATTTCCCAACAATTTTTTTTCCGCGTAAAAATTATTTGGTGATATTTTGGCGATTTTTTCGTGCGCCTGCAGTCGAATACCTAATATTCTTATGTAGATATGATTTAAAGTTTAGTTGTTTAAATTTCCATCTTTGGGGTTGTTTTTATCAACATGCCATTGTTTGAAATAAAAACGAGCCCTAAAATAAATTAATATCATTTCGAACAGGAAAATTCTAATAAATAGTTAATAATTCATTTAACCTCTTATTTCTTATTTTATTTGCTTGACTTTTAATATAATATAATATTTTTTAATCCACCTTCAAGTATTTTTATGATACTAAATGGATGTTAATTGATAAAGCTTTATCTCTTATTTCAAATTCCTTAAACCTGCTTAACTCTAGAGAATTCATCAGTTTTAATAGGGATACATCTTAATAAGCTTATCCTTCACAATAGAGTAGGCAGGACAAATAACACGTTCCTAATGGAAAGAAAAGAACATTAATGGAAGTCAGAAAAATTACTTTTTGTTAACACCCAACTTCGGTAATTTGATGAAAGGAAGGGAAATAACTTTTTATTAATAAACCGAACCATCAGATGGAAAAAAAATCCATCATAAAATTATTTTTAGCCTCATGCATAAGGGAAATAGAGTAGTTTATACGATTTTATAGAAATAAATTCCCTTTAAGGATAATTATTTTGCACTACAGGCAACTGTTTTTATTAACCCAATTAGCTAAAAAAATCTTAATTAATTAGGCAGTGGTTTGTCTAAAATCCGGAATTCATTTTTAATTAATTGCCCAAGTTTTTGTTTTTGTTATTGAAAATGCAATCATAAGTAACACAGAGATTGATAATATTGATTGATTTAATATAAGACATAAATCACCTTCTCAATTTTATTTTAGATTGTTTATTAATAGGCGTGTGCACGATTCGAGCCAATTGTATAGATATTTATAAAAAGAGTACTTTAGTACAAGTGGTGTTCAAATGAAAAAGTGCGAAACGACACTGTGGGTATAAATGAAGGCTTTATTGAAAGTATGCACCATAGATTGAGTACATTCATTCCATTGATTAACTACCTGAATGATTCCTTGTTCAAAGAATTTCCTTTCCCGAGACGTGACTCAGTCATTCACAGCGTCCTTGAGTTCGCTGTCCAAATCGAAGCGCTTGATTTTGGATGTTTTTCGAGGAACAAAACGTAAGAAAATCAAATATGTGGGTATGTGGGTAACATGTTCAGCTGTAGGGAGGATGGTTGAGCTTCTCCCACTTAAACTTGGACAGTTCCGCGAGTGGACACTGGAGACGTGTGAACCCGCTTTATCAAGGAACAGAACCAAAGCCTCCATGAATAGCCTCGATCTTTTGTTCTTGATGAACCTGCGTAGTTTTCGGTTTGGTTTGGTTTATCTGTAGTTTTATGGAGCAAGAGCCAGAATTGGCCATTCTGTGCCTAGACATATGGTTTGAATATCACTACACAATTAAAATTGTCTCTTCCAGGCTAAAAATTAATTAAAAGTTTTGTTGACAGAAGTACTTATAAGAAATATACAAAGCTTGAATAAGATAAAATCTATGGTTAAAACAAATATTTTCCTTAAATAATGAAATTTATATAAAATCTATAAACTTAATAGCTCTTAAAAATATGAAAAATATGCGGTGAGGTTTTTCTACAACAAGTTAAAGCTAATTCAATGATAATGAATTAAAAAATGCATTCGATAAAAATTAAATTTGGGACATTCAATTAAAATATGTGAAACTGTGAGGTTAACTTGACAACCCGAGCACATCGGAACCCTCTCACCAAACAAAAGCTGGTAGTCTCCGAAATGTCGATACTGCTATGTTCAGTGGTAGTGGGGTTGTTGGCTGTATGCAAGAAGTAGTTTTTGGAATGTCTCATAGTACACATCGGAGTTAATAGTTCTTCTGTGTTCGAGGAATTCAACAAGTAGCATCACTTGGAATGTTTTCTTTATAAGAGCTTCTGCTGTCTCCTGCGCATGTTTTATTCTACACCGGATACCTCAATCGCATCCCTAGATGTCTTGCTACGTTCTACCATAGTGGATAGGCAAATATGTTTACAGTTACGTTGTTACAACGTTTTGCACCTTTTCATTTGAACATCCCTCGTATTTGATTATATGTAAAAATATATTACATGAAACCGTTTTAAAAATCAACATCATCTTCGCATCTTTTTTAGTATTCAACCTTCTTTTACAGACATTGTCTCCAAATACGTTTCAAATCTAATAATAAATCGAAATTCTAGTTCTTGGATACTAGCTTATTCATATTATACTTGAAACTACAGCTGGTTACAATAATGGGACTCTAAAGGGCAGACCGATTAATAAATTATGTCACTGATGTGTTTTGAAGGGTGAGAAATACCAGATTCTGATTAAATTTCTTTTTGAAATTTTAATTCGAGTTCATATTAATTAAAATTTGTGATATTTTTCCATTTTTCCGGGATATATTCCGCAATGAATAATTATATAAAACATTTTTTGTACAATCTTCAAAGGAAATAATTTTTTATGATACAGTTTAATTCAGAATGTATATTTTTTGGAATTTGACAAAACATTTATTATTTTATATTATTTTCATTGGTGGACCAAAATTGAAGCTGGTTTCCTTATTTTGCCAGTATCTAGTCTTAGGATTTTTTCCTTTATTGAAAGTTAAGGATAAAATTTTCCATCTAACTTTCATGAAGATTACAAAACGCAGAAGTAATTAAAGTTACAATTCAGCGCACATTAAAAGTTAGACAGTTACGGACAGCTATGTTTTTAATCGAAATATGATAATGGAATTCTACTCTACTTGGATAATGCATACGCACAATTAACAAAACAGGAGTAAATTTAAAAAATATATCTTAAATAAATGTCAGTTACATTTGGATGCTGAAACATATTTTCCTGTAAGAGTTAAATTATGTATAAAGTATTTAATTAATAAGAAACTGAATAATTTACTCTCAATAAAAAAGTTTGTTTAAAATAAAATTTGAATTATTTTTAAGCAAATATCTAGCAATTTTTTATTCTTACATCGAGAATAATTTTGAAAGCATTTGGTTTAAAAAGCCTACTTTTAAATTCATTTCAACTTTAATTGCGTTATATCTATTAACCCTACCTGGAGACGGGAGTCAACATTACTCTACGCTGTAAATTAGTTCTGATTATAACATGGTATTTTGTCATTGAATATAATAATATCCTCAGTACTTTCAAGATGTAGTTTCGGCAATATGTTGGCATAAGTCCGAGTATGAATCAGGTTTATAACCGAGTTGTTCTTTTTTCAAAGTTTTTCATGTTATTTCTGGAGTCTTTGACTCTGCGCCACTAAAACTGCTTTCAAATTGAATAATGCAAAAAAATTAAACATTATTTTTAAATTAATATTTCAAAACATTGCATTCTTCATATTTGTTTGATGAATTCTAACAGTTATTGACATTAGGATAATTCCATAATATCTAAACAAAGTAAATACACAATAAAAGGTTGATTAGGTTTTGCTTAGAGCATTATTCTATCGTTTCACATTTTTAATAACTATATGATTTTCAGAATGGATTTTGTTTCCAAAATAAATTCTAATGATGTTCAATAAAGAGGAAAAGGAAACTAGCAATGGTGCCATTTTGAATCCATACCTTTGACAACGTGAAGAAATTCATGTCTCCAGTTGCGGGTCAAAATCTCTTCTCAATTTCTTATTATATCTGGCTGATTCGGAAATGCATGTTGTCCAGTTATGAATAAAATCTCATCCTAATTTCTAGTTATATCTGACTGATTAGGAAATCCATGTCTTCAGTTATGGGTTAAATTTTTTTCTCAACTTCTTATTATATCCAAATAGACAAATCATCAGTCTTTAGTATTATCAAACACTCTTAATGGAAAAATAATATATTGTGCTGATTTTACGAGATTTCAACCAGCACTCTTTTATAAAAAAGCAAACTTCATTTTTATAGCGAAATAATTTTTACTATAAGTCCAACTCTCATCGCTGGAAAAAAAGTCACGAATCAATATTCTATAAAACACACCATTAGAAACACTTAGCTGTGATTAGTTTTCATACATAATTCCAATATGTATTCCAAAATAAATTCCAATGCTGTTTACCAAAGACAAAAAGGAAAATAGCAATGGTGCAATTTTGAATCCATATCTTTGACATCGTGAGGAAATTCATATCTCCAGTTTCGGGGCAAATCTCTTCCCAATTTCTTATTATATCAAACTGATTAGGAAATTCGTCTCCAGTTTCGGAGACGATGATGTTGCCAAAATATTAAATATGTTTTTTTAAAGAAAGCAAAAAAGGGGAAAAATTATTGAATAAATGGTTTTTGATGTTGCAAACGGTTATTGAAACCTTGGCTTTGTATTTATTTTTTTAGAAACTATCACATTTTATAATAGAAAAAAAATATTGAATTAATGATACAGATATTGCAAACGATTATAGAAATATGCCATTATGCTACGAAAAAACCAAATATATTTTATAACTCCAAATTGGATAAATTTCTTGTAGTTCAACTCGAGACCCAAATTAATTTTGTAACAAATTTAGAGTTTTCCTGCACTGTCCTCAAAATATAATGATTTAAAAGTTTCTAGAACATCGGCTTTCATTCTTCTCAAATTTACATTCCAAATAGTTTGAAAATGGTTTTAAAACGAGAAATAATTTACTTGCTAAACGTTATGCAATAGTTTAAACGTACATGCTTTTGATGTAGTTTATGCGTACATTTCTTTTCATTATTGCAGCATGTTTTGAAATTTTATTCTTGCATCAGAGAGTAAATATTTGTGTGGAAATTTTATATATCTGACATCAAAAAGTTTCTTCTTTTTGATCTTTTGAAAAGGGACGAATAAAATATATTTGTAAAGAAGCAGTGAACTATAATTTTTTGCTCGTAAAATTGAATTTATCGCTGTTGACTTAGTGTTTTAATATATATAAAGAATATGCATGAATTTCATGCTGTGAAAAGCGATTTAACAGAATTTTTTGTAGACAAATATCGAGTCCAGCCATGTTTGGATTCTAACTAATTATTGTGTATTTTTAATCTTTTATGGACTATAAAATGATTTCAATGATTTCAGTAAAATACTTAACATGAGTAGAACTACATACATTTAAAATATACAATGCATTTATCCTGTCAAATAATTTTTTTAATCTTCTCAGCAATTATATTTTTTATTCCTACTTGCTCAACTTTTAGGATTTAATTTATCAACTCTGTTGATTCCTATTAATGTTTAAATAAAGAAAATATAATAATGTTATAATAAAGAAAATATAATAATGTTATAATAAAGAAAATATAATAATGTTTAATAAAGAAAAAAAATTCTGTAAGGATTTATATTTAAATATGAAATAAAAACATTATTAGAATCTGGTGCCGTTAAGCAAATTTTAGTATTCACTAAATTATTTAGTATGATTGAAATCATTTTGAGAGCAGAAGTTAAATTTCTTTACTTTATATATTTGTGAGGCATTCTGTTTCTTTTTCATGTATAGTTTTATACATCAAATATCAAATTTTTCTGCTTATTATAATATAAATGTTTGCTTAAATACTGTAGTATTTTAAGTTTTTTAAAGATGTATTTAAGGTTTCAGCATCTAGATACTATATTTTGTCTTATAAAACGCTATGAATGATTTTTCAACAAAATTTAGTAATTTGAAGATGACATGACAGCATATAAATATTATATTTTCAATGATACATTGTACCCTGTAACATTATTTTATCTGCTTCTACTACTAATAAAAATGATATGGTAGTATGTGTTAGGGATCTACAGGTAAAACTATTTATTCTAGAATTAAAATATGTGGTACATATATACTTTGGAAAACCGTAATGAGCAACTTAGGATCGATTTTTGGAAATTCCAATTAGATTTTTAATTAAAGAATTGAATTGAATTTTGGCGTTTTCCCACTTTAACCTCTAATAATAAGTCCAGATGATATTTTAGAATTTAATGGATGGCAATGAAAGGTTAATGGTCAATAAATGATGATGATTAATTTACAGGATGGAATGGATCATCAAGTCAGGCTATTAACATACAAATTCTTCTTTTAACAATACGTAGTAATTTCATCTTCCGTCTTTACACATACAAGACGTGTGTGTAAAGACGACAGGTTATTTACCTAAGACAGGTTATTTTAGAACGTCGTAATCATCTTGCGTCACCCAGACATGAACTGCACTTTGCTCACGTTTTCTTCACCAGAGGGCTGCTTAGTGGTCGGAAGTGAGGTCACAGGCGACGCTCAATGGCGGAAAATGGAAAATGATATACCTGGCACCATACACACACACACACATACACAAAAACACACATACACACATATATATATATATCTGTTTTATATGATGCATATTTAAATGTTATGCAAAAATTTTCAGAACCACGAAAAATTGAAAACAAAATTTTTGAATATTTTCCAAATTTGTTATCTTGAAAATGAAACCGTTTTCATTATTTTTTCAAAATTCCATTGCGAGATTTTCTCTATTATTGAAAGATAAAAAAGAAAATTTATGCTTAATACATGCATTATTTAAAAGATTAAAAAAAATTAACATAATATATCGTAAGTTAGTGTATGAAGCGAGCATTTATTGCTTTAATAGCAATATGATTTTTAGTACTGATCTCTATCAGATAAGGATCGCATATTCAAACAGCATAATTCAGTTAGATATTCAACATTATAGAACTGTATTGTCTAATAATATGACGCAATCGTGGGCACGAAATCAAATCTATAATATGTGAAATTATAACCAATATATCTGACGTACTAATTAATGGCTAAAGGCGATTAGTCTGAATATTATACGGAATTCGATCACATCAGTGTAATATGTGTAAGGCAATGACAAATATGAGTGTGTAAAATATGTGTATGTAATTTACACAATATAAAGTCATATTGTGACATCGGTATCTTTAACACGGAATTTATCTAACCAGTTATGAGCACAGAGAAAAACGACATATACCATTCAGGGAGTCCCATAAAGAATCTTATCGATGCCAAATCCTGTATGGCAGTGTTTAATATTTTGAGTAAATAATAATTAAATCAAGAGAGCAAGAATACCTAAAAACAAATGGTGACAATGTGTTGGACTTACAAGAAAATGGGATTACAGATTGCAAGGGAAAAAAATGATAAAGAACATTGTAGGTATTTATATGATATATATAAAGGTACAAGCAAACACTGTGGAACCAAAAATCTGTAGCATCCGTCTGGATCCTATGGTTTGATTTCCTCTGTAAGAATTTAGTTTAATTTATACACATAGTGCTATATTAGTTGTTTTCCTTAGTTCCTTAGACAATATTCGTTTTTAAATGTAAAGAGAAAAGTTTTCAAAGTATAATACTAAACAAAAATATATTTTTTATAATGAGTTGCTTCCTTTAGTCCAATCCTTCAAGTAGTTGACAGTCGCAACAATATTTTATTTTTTCCTTAGTTTAAAATAAATTCATCAATAATTTTTATTGAAATTCTATATCTAATATTAGAATATCAATGAAAAACCCATGAAATTCTAAGCCAATTAGAAGAGGATTCATATTTCTTCCTTCAAATCCTGATTCATTGCCATTTCAAACAACAAAATTCTTTTCTCCGAGGGCTTAGTATGTGTGGTGGTAAGTTCATAAGCCACATAACAAATCCCAGACCGGAGTGTATAATTATGTCACATGACTACGAACCCAATAGTCCGGAGATCGAACTTCAAGACATTGGTGACTCGGGTGTGATTTGAAGACTGAAATGTGGTTGTAAGTTCATAAGCCACATAATAACTTCCAGATCGGAGTGTACACTTTTGTTTAGGAATCATACCACGCTGCTACGGACCCAATGGTCCCAATCGAATCTCAAAGAACACACATTGGTGCACCTGGTTCTAAACAAACAAACACAGCCTCTGTGGAGCCAACTACCGTTGGCAAAACTCGCCATAACTCTTGGCGAGATAAAATCGTTCGTCACCGCTATAACGCTTGGCAAGATTAAAACTTTCGTTCTCCGCCAAAAACACCATCGCCAACTCACTGAAGAGGAAATAATGTGATGGTAAGTTAAGTAAGATAACAATCAGATCGGAATGTTATGGGCCCAATGGTACCAAGATCGAACTTCAGGAATACACATTTGTAAAGAAATTAAGAGTCTACTTGAAAATGATTCTCCCAGATTGATGATTCACGACGACTGATATTATTCAGTCCTATCTCTTTAGAATATACTTCCTGATTAGCAGTTTGATTCAGAATAGCATGAGATGATTATGGGTGACTCTTCGAGTAACGAATGTCTAAGTATTCATTAAAGGCAGACTGATGAAGTACTTCACAAGAGCCAGACAGCTAATGATGGGATTTCTATATGGATTATTTGAATATTATTGGCTCGACAATTTCACGTTAATAGATTTTTTAAATAATATTACATAAAATGTATGCCATGACACTATTTGAGAATTTCTGTATTATTCTGAATCCATGTAACTTGAATTAGTTAATAAAAAATACAATCCGAATATAAAAGTACTAAACTAATTTAGTTGGAAATATTGTTGATTTCTTCATAAGACATCTTATTTTTGGATGAAAATGTTGGGGATTTTTTTTCGTATTATTATTTATCATATTCTTAAGTTGTATACACTCTTTATTCTTTAGCTGATATTAAAATTTGCTATCTTATAAATAATTTCATTCTTTAATTTCCCTTTTTATTTTTGATTCAATACTATTTTTCAATCTTAATGTTTACACTCACTTGCAGTGTCAATTACCTCTGGGGTGTGGATAGAAGAAACCCCTCAGTTCAGACTTGGATCTCATGTGAGTTGGACCCAGAGATAGTTGCTCCTGTACTAACCAGGAGACAAAATACTCTGATTTATTTTATTGTTTACATTTCCTCCTATTAAGTGAGGTTGTGATGCAAAGTTGCAATATTTTAATGCTTATTAAATTAATTAGCATAATTGTTGAGTTTCACAATCAACTGTTTTAAAAACTACAGTCCACTAATTTTATTGAGCTGCAAACATTTATTTTACAACTGTTATTCAAATCAATTTGAACTTTTAATTTCAAGAGAAGAGAAAAACCATTAATCCTTAAATATATACAAGTATAATAGTAACAAATTAATGTAGTTTTTATTGCACCACACTTGATCGCCGACGTCCTGGCATAGGGGTAGCGTATGTTTTCCATGATCTGGACGTAGTGGGTTCGTGTCCCGGTTCGGTCTTGCTTGTTCTTTTATATTCCATCTGTGAAGTGCGTGAATGTACCCCCTTCAAAAAGGGGTTGTGCAAGCGAATGTGGCATATGGAATAGTTATATCGTACTCTTGGCCCTAATAGGCACTACTGAAAAAATAAGTGACGTTCGCACGGTTTAAATCACTAACTGGCTAGTAAAGCGCCATGAGTTGCAACAACACTATCTTTCTCGTTCTACTACTAATATACAGTGTGTTTGCGTATGTGGGAGTGAGTGCGCTCGAGTGATCATCTAATATTGTAGAATTTTGACGGTGAGGTTGTTAGCATTCAGTTCTAAAGCTTGTTCTAGAGCATTCCATGGTTTGACCCAAAGATAATAAAATCTAATAAAACTAAGCAAAGTATCATTTTAGAGACTTGGCCCTGAGAGTTCCCTAATAAATTTGTGCTTTTTTGGCTGTTTAGTATCGATTTATTGCTTGTAAATAAATTTCGAATGTATACTTCAGCTGTCTGTTTACTTCTAACTGTTCGTATTTTAGTGTAGAATGAAGCTTCTTTATATGTAACTGAACCTGCTAAGCTTTACACATAACCCACGGACAAATTAGGATTTTTCAGTAATACTACATTTTTTAAATGTCAACGTTATCAGTTATTGATATATATTAAAACAGGTGCCACATTAATGCATTATTTACAACAAATATTTATCTATGCAATAATCCATTAAAAAGGATTTCGTCTGGATAAAGAAATAATATAACTAAATTTTTTCCGAAAATGCATTAATTGTAAAAGTGCTTCATTAAAGTATATATACAGTTAGTAAATATAAAATTTAATATGGTTTTAGGTGTAAGGTGGTCTCTTGCAAGATAAATATGTCATTACAAACGTGCTCCAGCTGTTGTGGTGTGGTATGGAGAGGGAGGGGGTGTGCCAGCTCAGGTATAGTCCTCGTCATCTCACCGTGGTTCAAAATTACGAAGTTCGCCCCAAAATAGCCAGAGTGTCGCTTTACAACGTGATATTAATATAAATAAGCTAAAATTTGTGTGCTTCTATTTCAGCCCAATATACAATCGATGAATCGTGGTGCAATTTTTGTTGTAGTTGCTACTACTACTTTTGGCACTTGCCATAGACTAACCCTTTGACGAAACCGATTTAAGCCGATTTGGTATAGTAGCTTCTGAGGGTAAAGATCCCTGAGCATTCGAGGGCAGAATTCTGATTTCTAGTTTACATAAAGATTGCACTCATACATTCGTTGCACAACCCCTTTTTACAGAGGAGGGGGAGCTCTTCCTTTTATGAATGGTTCTAAATGGAACCATGATCTTTAAAGTTGTATCTGGTTTTATACCATAGAAATTCCTTTTTTTCGTAACATATATTAAACAGCATCGCAATTTCAACCAAAATCAGTTGATTGAATTGTTAAATGTCAATCTAACTACATATATTCTCTCTTATCGGTATTGATAATGAATTAAAATTTGATGAAAGACCCTTCAAAACAAGTTAAATATTCAATCACATGTTTTATGACACAACTTTAGGCCATTTTCTATTCAATATAACATTATTTTGACATGTCTTTCCTATTTTAAAATAATTTTTATTTAAATTTAATTTAAATTGTATTTAAAACTTTTATTTTTGTAAGATGAATATTTTGAAATGATGTCGTTTATCTTGATATAAAACAGCATATTTGCTGTGAAAATTACTGTAAATCAAAATTATTGTTAGCATCTAAAATTTGCTCGAAAACAGAATGGTTCATGTTTGGGCCAAAGTTTGTAGACTATATCAAAGATGACTTTCCTGGTTTTGGGGCATGGGATTGGATGGTACATTTTAATCCAGCAGATGCAATAGATTCGATTTTTTTTGTAAGGTTATTTCGGAAAACTAAGATCACCTCCACTTCCACATTATAAGATCACATATAATTCTACATTATAAAATCTCATATACTTCTACATTATAAGATCACATATACTTCTACATTATGAGATCACATATACTTCTACGTTATAAGATTACATATACTTCTACATTATAAGACCATATATACTTCTACATTATAAGATCACATATACTTCCATATTATACATAATACACATGCGAAGAAGTGAATTATGCGAACTTTGCAACAAACAAAGCCGTTGGACGCATTGATTAAATGCGAGGTCCGCGAATTAAATCCGTTTCGAGGTGCCGCGATTATTGAAATACTACATGAAAATGTTCAAGAAGAATGATTTATAACTGCATAAGGCTAAGTTAATTTTCTATCAATACGTTTTCTGGAATTTTCGTACTATGCATCTGTATGGTAAATTCATAATTAATTTTTCAATTAACATAAGTGTTTTTTATCATGACGAAAAATCATGTTTAAGCCACTTCATTCTTAAATTAATTCTTGATTTAAGAGTTTATATTAATTTTAAAACATGTCAAAGAGATAGAATCGAACGTATATAAAATGCAACATTTTCAGGAAATTCTTAACATTTATCAAATTATTTATGTTTAACATTTCATATTACAATATGGTTAAACAGTTTTAAAACAGAACGACTCGATAACTAAATCTAAACATAAAGCTAAAATTCAACATTCTCTGGATTTTATATTACTTTCCTTAACCTAGCAGATATTCCAGTTTACTGAAGTCTTATAAATGTATCATCTTACTTGTAATATATAAAGTATTTATCTAAACAATTAAACATAACTAATAAATCAAAAGCACCAGCTTGCTTAAGAAACATTAAACAACATTTTATAATCTTTATGTCCTTAGCTTGTATCTATTCAATTCTTCACATTCTTCCTGTTATTGCTTTAAATTAAATATGCTCATAAATCTATAGAGTACTCTTCTGTTTAAATGACTGTAAAGGAAACATGAAATTGTTATGAGTAATTTAATTGAACATATAATGACTGGGTAGCCTCAAGGATTAGAGAGTCAGAAGGCATAAACTAACATGATTAGACATTAGACAATATTGATAAAAGGGAGTGAAATTTGAGCCCTTGTTTCCATTTTCCGTTTGTTAACCTTCTCAAGGATAAAGGTATTTCATACGTATAACTGCAAATGAAAATCAAATGTGTATAGAGATATCCAGCCAAAACTTTCTCCGCAATATTTTAAATTGTAAAACAAAATTTTACTTAAAATACTTTATTTTAAACTTTGTAAGATTTTAATTAAAACTGAAAAGATTGCTGATTTATTTTTTAATGAGCAAAATAAAAGTACGCTAAAATTTGTATAAATCTGCTATTGAGTATTCCTAACTTTTCTTTTTGCTTCGTATATGAAGTCAATATATAATTCGTAACTTTTCAATGATTTTCAATATGCGTCTACCACATTTTGAAGTTAAAATGCAATGATTTTTGTTTTATTCATTTTTGTGTTTCTTTTATTTTTTGCTGTGATATAGTTATTTTGTAGTAATGCAAAAAAAGTTCGAAAGCCTTGTATGTATTGTTTTTTTAAGAAATGCACGATACTTGAAAAAACTGATACAATAATTATTTTTTAAATAATATCTCTAAAAAATAATTCTCAATTGTTTTGTTACACATTTCACTTAATCCTAAGGTTTTTACGATGTATTTTTTAAAATAATGAAATCTATACATAATATCAATAAGAGCAGTAATTCATTGATACATTCATATTTTTAATCAAATTTTACTTTTAAAAAGAAAAGTCATTGAAAAATTTCTTGAAGCTTAAAAATTACATAAAAATCCTCCGTGGTGTGGAAATTCATAAAACGACTTTCTCACAAATTTTATTCATGACTGCCATTATGAATACGCCAATAATATTTTGAGAAATTCTATCTGGTTTTTCTAAATTAATACTAATATTCTGATATTTGTAAGTGGTATAAACTGAGAAGATATAATTAATTCTTGTTCGCAAAACGGCAGCTCAAAATGACTTAGAGTCACCTCTGTGATATCTGATCCATCTTCTCCTATAATTGGCTTTTGAGTATCTATTATAAATGAGAACTTGTCCAAGTTATATAGGTGGACAAAGGAATTATCAACAAAGGAGTGGTGTATGTTCTCAAATGACATAATCTGTACATTCTCCTATAAACAGCCATTTCTCTTCCAGCCTATTTGGAGTCAGTTGTCATTTCAACACAATGAAATATGTAAATGGCAAAGTATTGCTTTAGTATCACTACTAAAGGGGAGGTTAGGGAACAAAGTTCGAGTTACTCTATTAACGGCGATTTGATATTCTCGAGAATTCTATGGATAACACACAACTGCTTTGTTATCAAATGTTTATACTGATGATAGGCATCAGACAAATTGCAACAAAAGACTTCGATTATGATTAGGTAATGATGACTTTGACCTTTTAAAATAGTTCCTATAACTTTCACCTCTTCGCATTTGCATTTTAGTATTTGCAACTCTTTAAGAATTGGAAATAGTTTCTTAATGGCAATATTCATAGGTAAATTACATATAGGTATAAAATAAAAATACAATTCGATATGATTTCTAAAGTTTAAATAGTTTCGAAATTAGTATGATAAGAAAGTCAATTTATGTTTTAAAATGGTACAAAATTAATTTTTGGGAAATATTTTTTTCAGAAACGCAGATATTCAACTAAATTTTTAATTTAATAAAAACTCTATTTAAAATTTCAAAATAATCACTCCCAGGCATGCATTCACACTTTTCTACGACATATATGTGTTACCGTTAAAGTATATAATGCATTTATTTTATAGAATACCTAGTTATTCAATGAAATAACTTATCGTGTCCGTTAAAGTGCGTAATATGTTATTAATTTGACACTTTAGTTAGTTATTTCATAGAATAACACGGTATTCTATAAATTAACTAATGAGACGGTTAAAGTGTAAAATAAACAATTTATCTAAAATGAAATAACTAGGTGTACTATAAATAAACTGATGAGAGACAATTAAAATGTAAAAGAAGCAATTTATCTAATTTATGCAGCGTATAAATGGTATTTATGGAAACGTACCATCAAATCATTTGTTACAACTAGGATTACTACATATACTCTTGGAATTACAAAGAACATTATTTCTAAAACAAAAACATTTTTTGTTGACATACTGGTTTTACACGAACATTTTTTAAATCCCTGACCAGTACCTAAACTTTGAGCTGTAGCAACCGACCTAAATGTACCTTATACTAAAAAGCGAGATATGCGATATAGATTATTTTACACTTTAACGGGCTGCAGATCGTTATTCTATGAAATAACTAGTTAAAGTGTCAAATTAATAACATACACTGATGGAAAAAAATCCCAACACTAGGAAGGAGCTGTGCTAGATAAAAGAAATTTGGTAGGCGTGTTTATACATCTGAGCGATGACGTCGATTCAAATTTCCACCAACGTGCGTAAGTGTGACGCTAGTAGCGACACTATGAACATGCAAATGAGGTTTGCTTTAAATAAGCGCTGTAAGGTTCATGATCGTTATTTACAGTTGAGATTTGACGTAGTGGGTTAATGTTAATCAAGGATGCCTCTGAGAAGACGAAGAAGCCATTATCAACAGCTCACTGAGTTTGAACGAGGTCGTGTTGTAGGGCTATGAGAAGGTGGGTTTTTTTTCCGCGATATTGCTGAAGGACCTGGCAGGAATGTATCCACTGTGCATGAGTATTGGTGGCAGTGGTCAAGGGAAGGTGCTGCCTCAAGAAGACCAGGTTCCGGGAGGCCACGTGGTACTACTGAGAGTGAAGACCGTCGTATTCGGCGTATGGCTGTGGCTAATCCTACTGCGTCTGCAGCTGAAATTCGAGCTGCAGTTGGCACCACAGTGACACAACAAACCGTTACAAATCGGTTAATTCAAGGACAGCTCCGAGCCAGACGCCCTGTACAGTGCATTCCACAGACTCCAAACCACTGCCGTTTGCGACGTGAGTGGTGTCAAGCTAGAGATCATTGGGGGACGGAGTGGAGATCTGTTGTGTTTTCTGATGAAAGCCGGTTCTGCCTTGGTCGCAGTGATAGCCGTTTGTTGGTTAGAAGGAGGCCAGGTGAACGCCTGCTAGTGACCTGTCTTCCGCCTAGACACACAGGGTCTACTCCTGGAGTTATGGTTTGGGGAGCAATTTCGTATGACAGCAGGAGCACTGTCGTGGTTATCCCAAGCACCCTGAGTGCAAATTTGTACGTCAGTCTAGTGATACAACCTGTTGTTCTGCCATTCATGAACAGCATTCAAGGGGTTTTTTTCCAACAATATAACGCTCGCCCTCATACCTCTGTTGTAACCCAACATGCTATACAGAGTGTCCACATGTTGCCTTGGCCTGCTAGATTACCAGATCTTTCTCCAATCGAGCACATCATTGGACGACAACTCCAGCGTCATCCACAACTAGCATTAACCGTCCCTGCATTGACCGTCCAAGTGCAACAGGCATGGAACTCCATCCCACAAACTGATATCCGACACCTGTACGACACAATGCATGCACGTTTGCATGCTTGCATTCAAAATTCTGGTGGTTACACCGGTTACTAATGTACCAACATTTCACATTTGAAATGGCTCTTCTCGCCAATGGCTCTACCTGTGATCTTGAAACTTTAATCAATTAAATATGTTACCTAGACAAATATATTTCTAAAATTTCATTACTGTACAATAATTTTTTCCTTTACTTTGGGATTTTTTTTTCCATTAGTGTATTACACACTTTAACGCACACGATCAGTTATTTCATGGAATAAAAAGGTATTCTATAAAATAATTGATTTCACACCTTAACGGTAACATGTGTATAAAATTTGGTTGCTGTAGGTCAAACGGTTTGGGGTGTTAAATGCAAAAGCAAACATTTTTTAATTGATTTTTACTATTAATAGATATTGATATTTGCATTACTTTGAATAAAATACAATTTGTCGTTTGACCTTTAAGTTATTAAATGGACATTTATGAAGAAAGATTAATGTTTTTTCTCATTAATAGTTCGCAAAACTTCCAGAACACTCCACTCTTAATAAAGATGATCATAATAAGCTTATTCTAAAAAGAGTATAAGCGTAACTAACAAAGTTGTTTTCGGTAAAAAAAGGGGTACTCTAAAGATTACTGTAAGGCAAAAACAATTATTTTTTATAGGGGTAAGACTCAACTTTGGTAATTTGTTGAAAGAATAGAATTTTTTTTTTCAATTTCATCTCAATCGATAAAAAAAATCATCTCAACAACATTTTTATTTTCACGATAAAAAAAATCAGGCTAGTTTCAATAATTATCTTTTGAGATAATTATTTTGTCTGTCTGGATTATTTTTTAATCGTCCCGGTTCGTTAAACAAAATTAATGAGGAACGGTCATCATCACTCAGATATTTATCCTTAATTAATTTTTTATCTTTAATTTATCGTTAATTATTTTGTGGCTATAATAAAGCGAAATTTAAAGTTTCATAGCTGTCTCTCTCTAAGCAAAAATATGCATAAGCTTTGAAATTATATAAACTTGTCCAATGATTTTAAAGAAACAGAAACATTTACAGACAATAATCAACAGCAATATAAGCATCTAAAACATTGAATGTTTTATTCTATTAAATACGAGAATGTTGTGGGAGATTTTGAAATAGTTATTCAACAGTTGTAAAGACAACAATAAATATGACTTGTAACAATATAATGAATATTACTGTTGGATAAATTATATATACTTTGACACTTTTTCAAATATAATAATTTTGTATTTTCAAATAAAAATAATATTTCAGCTATTCAACAAGGCATAAAGTTGTGTTTAATAAAACTTAGCACTTAAAACCACACCACTCCTCCGTTTTTCAGGTCGTATGGCCCCTTTCCTAGTTTGGAATAGATGTAGGTGGACTTTATTTTAAAAAAAATACACAGCAATTAATTCGAAAGAAACGAACATATGACAAATTATGCAAAGATATAGTATAAAAGAAATGATAAAAACTAGAATGAAGAATATTTGGAGTACAATAAATTACGGAATTGATTAAATAATACCCTAACAAAATGATTAGGTTAATCTAACTGTAAAAGTTCTCCATGGTCAATTAAGAATCTAATCATGTTTATGATTCTTATTTTGAAAGATGAATTACTAAGGACTCTTTTATACCAAAGGCTAATTCTATTGCATTTGAAACTTCTTGCATGGTATATATCCTTTAGTATATTATAGATAAATCATTCGGAAATCTCTTCGGGGCTTAGTGTACTATATTTTCCTTTAATTCTTCATTGTTCTAAATTTTGTTAATCAATTTTTCGATATCGTCTTCATTATCATAGTCTTTTTATATTTCTTTGACAGGAGTTTTCCTAAACGACTTTATTTTGATTTGGGCTTAAGCTTGGTGCTTAATAGTTTTTCTACTGAGTCAGCATTGTAACTTTTTTTTCTAGCTATTGTTGTTTCATAAGAAGCCGGGTAAAGCAAAATAGTGTGTTTAGTCTTATTTTTCACTTTAAGAACTTCTGCATACGTCCTCAGATCAGCATTATTTAACTGATGCTGACATGTGGTTGAAGTTGTGGGAGCCTTGGGAGACTTTGGAGGAATTGCAGATGGAAGAGCCTGGAGCTGCTTTTCGGTGATCAATCTTTGATCATCAGCAAGTCTGTATTTCAGATAGAATTTCATCACTAGATAGGCGATTGACATCCATAGCCAAAAAATCTTTTTGACTGAAATTTAAAGGAAACAAGAAAAAATTTTGATGTGAACGTCAGAGGAAATTCACTTTTTCACATTAATATTGGCGATAGTAAATCATAAACACTGGCATCTATGGGTGATCAAAACATTTATAACAGGAACCTAAGACTGACTGTTGAAAAAAACATTTTAAATTCAGATAAATTTTCAAATACAATCGTCTTTCATACAGGATCTTTGATTGATAGAACATCTTTGCTCGTGATAGAATTCCAAAAAAGTTGGCAACATGATGTGCGGTAGTTTCTTAATTCCAAATGTTTCTGAAGCCTGGCTCAATGGAGTTCCATTAAGTACCACATTATAAATAGTTAATAAATGTCACAAAACATTATAAACAGTTAATAAATGTCTCAAAAGTCAACAGCTTTTATTTTTATGCTACATCTTGGATAGTAAATATATTTGTTATTAGACATTCAAGATTGGCTATTTTCTAAAAAAGGATACGATAAGAAGCAATTCAATAAAATCCTGTTACAATTAAAGAGATATAAAATTTTAAACAATGCATATACACAATATATTTGTTATGTTCCCGTATTACATACTACTACTCTAGTAATTTATATCTCGCCTTTTATCGAATTTTCGGGCACTTGTTTTGCACAGCAGTATCTGAAAAAAAAATCCGTCGAGAACGAGATATCTGTTTGTCGTGATATTAAATGTGCCCTGTTGGTATAATGCTTATTAGT
This sequence comes from Argiope trifasciata, assembly GCA_026543055.1. Lineage (NCBI taxonomy): Eukaryota > Metazoa > Arthropoda > Arachnida > Araneae > Araneidae > Argiope > Argiope trifasciata. The sequence goes on from JAPMOQ010054956.1 coordinate 316,981, forward strand.
TCTCGCCTGATCCATAACGGCAGTTGCAACTTCTTCAATCTGTTCTTGCTTGATACCCTTAAGTTCTCGGTCTGGTTGCACACCAAGAATTCCAGTTGTTTCAAATATTTCAACCCTTCTTCTCAAGTTAGTTATGGTCTTCGGTCCTCTACATAACTGTTTTAATGGCCAGTATTCACGAAGAGAAGCACTGGCATTTTCATCTCGCGGATGAAACAGCTTGATTAATAAGGCGCGTTCACGTAGCCACAACTCATTCAAAGGACTAATCCTCGTAGAATGACTTAAATTCCCACAGCCGTTCTTTTTATCTTCAATGCCATGTCACAAAATACCCATAAAAGCAAATTAATTAACAAGGTTTTCGATAGCAGTGTTAAAATTTTCCTTATAGTCATTTTTCGGTACATTTTTTTCTTGACAAATTGAAACCACGTACTTTCATGTATAGTAGCCAAATTTTGCGATATTTCGTCCAGTATATAACACTCTACATTTCTTCTAACACCTCCTGTTATTCATTGATTATCCTGTATTATACATACAACGTATTATATAACACCAATACATATGTTTAAATATAATAAATCAAAATTTAGTTTAAAAACGAGTCGCATCACACTCAGAATTGTATTGTAATTTCAGTTTGTCGTATACAAAGAGTAAATATTTTAGAATCCCGATGTCATTATACTTTAATCAAATTTGGACTTAAAAATAATTGAATCATTTTTGGGATTTTCATATTTTCATTATTTGCTCTAAACTGGAGAATGTTTCCAAAAAAATTCTCGCTTCCATGGATTTAAAACTGTAAAAAATATTTCGATTATGCGGGTATCAATGCATTAAAAAATATATTATTTTGCAAGAATGAAGTAATAAAAATAATAAAAGTCAATAAGTAAGGATAATAAGTATATTTTTCAAATATCAAATTGCTTTTGTAAATAGGGAATCATTATTTTACGTATGATTTCACATTAATGGGTTGCATGATTTTCCTTCATTTTGTTACCTTCATGGTGTTTATAAACACCAAATTATCAACTAATCTGAAACGAAAACATCTCTGACCACAAAGCCATAAAATTTCAGAGATTGAACACAATATATAAAAGTATGCTCAAAACTGAATTCCTAAATAAATTATAAATTATGTTTGCATTTGAAAAATTCGTAAATAAAGCTAACATTCTCTTGTTTACATGCAGCATTTTTCATTTTTAATAGGGCATTTGAAATAAAAGAAAACGAAATATTTTTTCTCTACAAACAACAGTTTTATTTAAGTTATTTTAATCATTTCGAATTTTTCAATTTTGGGCTCCTTTCTAAAAAAATGTTAAAGGAGCGGAATTTTTGGAATTAGAATATTATCGATAGAAAAGAAGAGTTTCAAACTAATACTAAAAACATTTAGCGATTAAACTTTTAAGTTCCATTTAACTAAACATATTATTTTAGGAAAAAAGAAGCATTTTTTATGATCTTTTTAATATTGTAAATGAAAGCAGAAAAATAAAAAGAGAATTTATTTGCTTAGTCAGCGTAAAGAATCAAAAGTTGAGTGGTGAAGAGTTTTCAGTCAAGTTAATTTTTTTTTATTGACCTTCAAAGTTCTACTTAAAAGACAATGAAAGTCATTAATCAAGTCTTTCAAAACGTCAACTTTTTATAATGTTGAACATAGTTCTTTGATTAAACCGGAGCACTCCTCTAAACTTTTCAACGCAAAAACAACCTTTTGAGATTGAACAAACAAAAGAATTTTTCATTGAGCTAAAAGCTTTTTTTGCAAACGATTATTTTATTCTTTGAAGCTATTAGACTGCCAACCTAGAATCAGAAATGTCAGCCATCATTTATACCGTTTAAAGTTTTTATTCAATGGTACAATTTATTATAATAATTAAGAATCCAGTGGCATTTCTTCAGAATTCGTAATTTGTTCAGTCTTCGAAAGTTATAGCTTAAAACTCGTTCTTTTTTTTTTTTTTCAGGAAATAGTTTATGCTTTAGAAACTTATGGTTCCGTATAAGATTTAGAAAAACCAATGAGTATAGAGACTTTTTAAAATTAGTTTTGAATGTAAAAATTTATTGATAGCATTAAACTATTAAGACTTGATTATTCTAATAATAAGAAAGGAAGTTTTATACTCAATAATAAGTTCAAACGAATATAAAAAAGAATTATTTGAATTCCTGGCAATTTAAAGAATTTTATGAAAAATAGAAACATTTAAATTTTTTAATTCTGTAGAAATTCAAACTAATATATAGATTTTCTTCAAATTATATTCATAAGTATGAAGCACTACAAAACTTATAACGAATGTTTCATGAAAACAAATTAAATAGCTGCTTATTTTTTATTATTAAAAAAAAATATTTTTATTGAACATGCGCATGACTACCCACAGGAATTTATTTAGTAAATATGATTTAAAATCAACTAATCATGGAAAACTTAATTCTTTGAGCAAAGTTTATTTTATCACATAGATCTAAAATTTTTAAGCTTGAAAATGTCTCTGTTATTAAAAAATTAAAAATATGTTTTCAACGATTGACATTGAAATTAACTGTTTTCACATTCAAAGTTGTAGAGGTCTAGGTGGCCTGTTGGTAAGTTCTAGGTTTCAGAACCGGAGGGTTTCAGGTTCGTGACCCGATTTCATCGAAAATCCGCCATTTAAGAGGTTCAGGTGTACGCTAAATTTTACGCGCCGAACGTCCTTCCGTTGGTGTGCTGTGGAAATTTGTAGAGGAAAATGTCAGCTCTGATGCCGCAGTCGTCCTCTGACATCGGTTCAAAATTATGAAGTCTCTCCCAAAGTAGCCCTAGTATTGCTTTAAAAGGAGGATGTCAATATAACTACATTCAAAGTTGTAGAAATGTTAAGTTGTCACACGATGTTAATCTTAGTCAAACAACTGACCAATAGGTTGAAAACATATACCTAGACATGTACATATATTAACTTTCATTATCAACAATGTAAGATATATAAATAATTATATTCCTTACCCTTCTTAAATTTTGTAAAATTTTCAGGTTTCTAACTAAAGAAATAAAATGATTTCCCAAATAAAAATCAATAATTTTTGAGAATAAGAAAAAAGAAATAAAACTATCATAGGCATATACAGGGTGTCCCAAAAAGATTGAAACGCGCTTTAATTCTTTAACCGTTAGAGATAAGTAGGTAATGTAATTTGAAAAAATGTTCAAAATAAGATAGGAAAGAAGATTACATTAAGAAAAAAAAATCCACCTATGAATTGAAAAAAGTTACACTTTTTAAATTTTTATATAACCCCTCTATGCAAATTTGGTCAACTAGAAAGTTTTTCCTTTCTATCCCAGAAGACCATTAAAAAAAACTGCATCACTGTATCCTTAAAATTGAGTGAGTTATGCGTAATTGAAAATTGAAGGCTGTTTTTAGTGACCATATACCAAAATGGAAATGTAAATTTGCAACAATTTATAAACACATAAATTTTTTTATATTATTTACAAAACACATTTTTGCGTATTTACGGTAGATTCACGATGCAGTTACAGAATTGTCTTTTGTTTTAATCTTATCAGGGACAAGTAATTTTATGCCATGTATTCTAAATTTACATTAGAAATTTTATAAGATTTCGTTGAAAATCAATAAAAGCCATTTGACAGATTTTTATAGCAAAATTTATGAAAAAGAAAAATACTGTTAAATTAGTCTGGTAGAATTTTAATTATTTTCAAATTCATCACATTTATGTCAAACCGATATTCTAACAAATTAACTGCCAGACGATTTTTGCCTTTCATTTAACTGGAATTTAGCCGCTTCTAATACGTGTATATTAAAGTTTTTTTATTTATTTTTAAGTTACATAAAGAAATGTAACTGACTGTAACTGACCTTAAACAAAAGATAATTAATGCATGCAATAATATTACAGGAGGAGAACTCCAAAATATTTACAGGAGCATTATTAGAAGAGCCCAATTATGTATTGGTGTTGATGGAAAATATTTTGAGAATGCTTTATGATTCGTGTGTTTTTAAATGTATTTTCGTTTTATTTATTATTATTTTTTTATGTTACACTTTTTACAATGTTATGTTGTCAAAACTGTTTAACTCCATCAATAAGGACTCTATTTAAATGCCATTTTGGATTTCTTTTACACTCATTATCTTTTTTTGATCGAAGAATTTCTATTATCAATTTGGATATGGTCCCTATTTTCACCGACGAAAAAGTCTTTCAAGTGGTATGGAAAAGTGACATAAGTCAATTTTTTTTCTGTGTTATTATTTAAAAAGTTTTAAAGATACAGTTATGCAGTTTTTTTTAATGGTCTTCTGGGATAGAAAGAAAAAACTTTCTAATTGACCAAATTTGCAAAGTGGGGTTATATAAAAATTTACAAAGTGTAACTTTTTAAAATTCATAGGTGGATTTTTTTTCTTAATGTAATCTTCTCTCCTATCTTATTTTGAACATTTTTTCAAATTACATCACCTACTTATCTCTAACGGTTAAAGAATTAAAGCGTGTTTCAATCTTTTTGGGACACCCTGTATAATATATATTATACAAATTTTTGAAATACAAAAACTATTTAGGTTTTTTTTTCTGACAATATATAAAATATTTCATGTTTTTCCAAATAGAATTTCTATAATCTAATAAAATAATCCTTAAATACTAATTATTAATTACAACATAAAGGGTGAGAATGAAATAAACATGTAGATACATAATACAAAATTCCTATAGGATGAATTTTATTATTACAGTTAAAGGCAGAGTTATCGTGAAATCGACGAGAATACGTAAACAAGTGCTATAAAATGGATGTTTTTTAAGTGTCATCATATACTCTTTATCCACGAATAGTGCTTCTTTTTTTATTGAAATTCAGTGAGATAAATTCCCTTCATTACTGCTTTCAGAGTAACTATGAATAATAGAGTTGATTATTAAGAGATGATTAATAATGAAAAATGGCTTTAGTTTGGGGTTTTTAGCTACATTCATAAATTACTAAAGAGATTTCTTAAGGTTTTAGATACATTTTAGCTTTCTCTAATATCCAACAAAATATTAAACGGCCTGATATGCATTATTTTAATTATAATGACATTTAACTCCGAAGTGATATTACCATTTTAATGACATGATTTAATAAATAATTCTATTAATTCATCATTATAAAGTATAAAGTATCTATATTTGTAAAGTATAAAGTATCTATCATTATAAAGTATAAATTCAGAATCTTATCTGAAATCTGAAACTAAACAGAGAGACATTTTTTTAACATAGAAATATTTAACTCCATGTTTCCAATTGTCTCAATGACATTTCTATTAGCAGAAAATATTTTACCATATTTTAGTGATATATTAACCCTTTGCACTCGAGGGCTCCGAAGCGGAGCCATTTAAAATTGGTCTTCGAACTCGAGGGCTCTGCTACGGAGACAATGCAAATAATTTTCAGGTTTTAAAGAAAGAACTTCTATCATTATTTAAAAACTGAAAATTATTTGCATTGTCTCCGTTATGGAGCCCTCGAGTTCGAAGTTCATTAAGCCGAACAACTATTGTATTTAAAATTTATCGATAATTGCAATATCTTAGAAGTTAAGCTCTGAAAGGTGATTTTCATACCCTAATTTTGATTGTTTCTAAAATCACTATCGATACTGCTACGCTCAATGGTGGCGGGGTGGTCAGCTGTATGCTGTTTCTAACAATAATTTATGTTGCCAGATAATAACTTAGATTTAAAGGAAACTATCATTGATCTCCAGCTCGTAGAGAGGAGTCTTTTATATATATATATATAAATTTAGTAATTTCAACATCTATACTGGAATTATTTCTGCTATAACGTTTGTTTAATAGTAAATTATATTGTACACAAAATAAATCCAGAGAAGAACAATGGTTAATTTACAATATATTTATGTCAAACTTTTAATTGACTTTTTATAATTGATAAAATTTCAACAGAATATTAATTTTCATTGAATATTTTACACATGACTTTGTGATGATAGATACATTCTACTATTTTTTATACTTCCTCATCTTATAAAATACTGAGTTGACATCCTGACACAGGGATGGCGCATCTTCCCCGTGATCTGGAAGTCCTGGTTTCGAGTCGTCGAGGTTCGGGCATGGTGGTTCTTCATGTGTTTTATGTGAGAATATACGAATGTGCCTTCCTGTAAAAAGGAGATTTGCAAGCGAACGTGAGGCGTGAGTAGTTCAGACGTACTCTTGGACCTAGTTGGCGTTATTAAAAACAAGAGACATTCTTAGCTTAAAATCGCTGACTTCGTCAGCTAGATAGTCCATGGAAAGTGCCATTAGAAAGAATAACAGCATCAATAAAATACCGAACATGGCAGCTCGTGATGGTAAAATGAGATGTTCTGAAACTTTTACACCCTTTTTTAGCTCTTTATGGAACCATTTTATGATTCTCACATTATTATGCTAATGTTTTGGGATGAATTGCCAACGAGCTTCTAATATATATATATACATTATTTTAGAGTGGTACGCGTTTTTATAACTTGCGAGATTGAATATCCTAGTTTTTCATCATGTTCATGAATTTATATGACTTCTGTGTCCTTTATTTAGATTAAAATGACGGTAAAAAATATTTCGTTGATGTAATGTGTAACTTTCGACTCTGAAGAGGGCAGTTTGTTTCAAGGAAAATTAAAATGATAGTCATGTGTTTCAAAATTAAATTTTACTCTTAATTTAATATAATGAAATTACTTGCGTAATACATGTAAAATAATCTAGATAATTATTTTAATATTATTGTTACATATTAGCTGCCTAATTTCTTATTGCATGAATTTTATTCTATTCTATATAAATATTCGTTTCTCATATTTAAATGTATAAGTAGTGTTTTATTAGTAATCTGATACAAAGGACAAAAAACATAGCGCACAACAAATTCACAAAAAAAATAATAATGGAAAAAAATGATATCTATGATCACAAATTTCAAGTTTTCCTTTTTTGTTTAAAGAAAAAAATTTAAGTTATAATTTGTCTTAGTTAATTTAAGTCTTTAACCAGTTTAAACCGGTATGAAACAATCATGAGACTTCTCTATCGGTCTCTATCACACTTTTCCCTTTCCCTCTCTCTTTATATATGCTGTATTTTTTTTAAACTTTCCTTTTCAATTTTTCTAGCTGTCAAAAGAAGTTTTGGAACTCAACCAGTTTTGAGATTTAATAAAACCCGTCGTTTTTCCAAATATCGACGGGTGTGTAATATGATAGTCTTGTGATTATATTAAACATGTTTAAACTGATTAATGACTTAATTAAGACAATTCGTAAGAATTCAGAGAAGGAAAAATTTAGAAATCAAGCTGTAATTTTAGTTGGTGATAAATCTCCAAATGTTACAACCTTCTGCATTACGTTCTAATAACCCTAAAGATGAAAAGTGGATGATTTAAAAGCGATAAATCGTCAATTTGTTGCCTACGAATTTTAGGATTTTAATAATTTGTTATATACGAATTTTGAGACTTTAACAATTTGTTTCCTACACATTTTGAGGCTTCAAAAAACCTCAAATCAAAACAACGTCAGGTTCTCACATGTTAATAAATAAATGCGTTTCTTTTTAAATTGCTTTTCATCATCTTATTTTACTCTCTTTTTTTATGTAGTTCAATGTGTTTAATAATCCATAACTTCTTTCTCCTTATTCTTAATTAACGAGTAAGTTCCTTCGAAGGAATTAATAGAAGACAAATAATTTGATAGTCATTGTGTAATTAATTAAGATTAAGTTCCTTAACATCCAGTCCTTAAAATATAATCAGCTTATTTTAACATATAAAGAGAATTATATCATACCATTTAAAAATAACTAAGTAATTTTAAAAACTTAGCAAATATAATAATATCATTCAGCAAATATAATAGTTTTTAAATGAAGGCACTTCTAAAACATTTTATAGGATCTTATTAAATATTATAAACTATTTTAAAATATTATAAACTATTTGTATCAATACTATTAAAAAATATTGTTTATTTTAAAGAATCGATATTAAATTAGATATTATTTACTGCCAAGATTTTTCATTTTAGATTTATTTTACTCGTTTTCTTTTACAAAGCGCAAATTTCAAAAGCAGGTCATATCTTGAGCCGACATTGATCTTATTACATAAGAATAGTTTAGAAAATGTTACAAAATTCTTTCTAGTCTGAAAATATTTCTTCTTGATCAAATATATACTGACACCTGTAAATTTGGTGTTTTGTTTCTATTACATTTAACTCCTGATTTTATCTTGGATAATCGCTTGGGCTTAGGGTTAATTTCTAGAACCTAATAAAAAAACCTCTCACATTTTTATCCTATCAATGGCAAGACTGTTTGCTTTTTGAATAACTCACTGCTCCGAAATTTTTCAACATTATGCATTGAAAAAATTTGTTTTATTCCTTAGTATTAGCTTATTTTAATATTCCTTGAAAATGGTGAATCATCGCCTCTAAGTATTTGCAATTTTCAAGTAGGGTTTTAGTTTGTTATATCGAAATCTATCAATGAAATAAGTTTTTAACTGAAATAATAATAAAGCCAGCATTTTTACAATTATTATAATTATCTTAGTTATAAGAAAAATTCAAATTTATGTTGAACAATAGGTTGAATTTGAAATATACTACTCTGCTTTCAACAAAAACCAATGATTGGTTATTAATTAGTTAAAACAGTATGTGATCTATTTATGGAGCTTTTTATAAGCAATATATTATTGGAATTATATTTTTGATAAAAAAA
>JAPMOQ010054956.1:326241-369582 GCA_026543055.1 Argiope trifasciata
AGGTCAGAGTAGGGGTGTTTTATTTCTGGCCACCTTGTATATATATACTTATAATAAAGCTCAATGTGTGTGTTGGCGTTCTACAGGCCAGACCGTTGGACTTACAGCTACCAAATTTGGTACATGTATACCTTGGAGGTCGGGAATGTGCACCTCGGGGCCTTTTTTCGAATTTTTAATTAGAATTTCAATTAATTAAAATTAAAGCGAAATTTCGACGTTTTTCCGCTATAACTTCCGAAAATATTATTGCACAAACATGATTTTTACATCAATTTATAGATTAAAAAATTAGCTTTCTAATGGTATCAGTGTTTTAATGTAGAATTTAAGCTATTGTTTTTAACGAATTTTTAAAGAAATATTTTAGCCATGTTTTTTTATCACGTGACTGGATAAAATGAAAGAAAACAATGCCGGAAGTTCAAATAAAAAAAACCTATCGTCGCAAATCAAATCTAAAGAAATGCAACTTTTAGCACGTGACCGGATAAAATAAATGAAATATAAAACGTGATACTTTCTAAAAAAATAAATGCAAAGCAAAGGTATTTATAATCGCTTGCAATATCTAAATAATTAATTCAATAAATCTTCTTTATTTATGGTAAATCTGATTATATTTAGACAGGATATGCATTGAAATCCCGACTTAATGTATATTTCTATAATCGGTTACAATATTTGTATCATTGATTCAATTATTTTTTTCCATTATAAAATGTAATAGTTTCTAAAAAATGAATGCAAAGCCAAAGTTTCTATAATCGTTTGCAACATTTAAATCATTTATTGAATAATTTTTTCCCTTTTTGGTTTTCTTTAAAAAATATTTAATATTTTGGCAACATCACCGAAAAAAGTTTTTAGAATGCATTACTCATGGCGAACCAGCTGGTCGCCAAAGGCGGCTAGTATATATATAAAGAGAGAGAAGGAAGGAGCCTGATAGAGAAGTCTCTTCATTATTTCAAACCGGTTTAAACAGCTTAATGATTTACATTAAGACAAATAATGACAAAAATAATAATGTCCTCAATGAAAACTTGAAATTTTCGATTGTCGATTTCATTTTTATATATATATTTTTATTTACATACTTTTTAATTACGTCATTTCATTTAACTCTTTTTCCTTCGTGTGATTCAAATTGTTTAATGACCCGTATCTTTCTTCTCCTTGTGCTTAATTATTAACTAAGCTGTTTTAAAGAAACGAATAGAAGACAAATAATTAGATAGTGATTGTGTAATTAATTAAGAATAAGCTCCTTAATGTGGAGATATTCTTAAGCTGATTATCTTTAAAGTATAATCAGCTTATTTTCCAACATAAAGAGAATTATATCATACTATTCAAAAACAACTAAGAAATAATTTTAAAACAGCAAATATAATAGTATAATTCAATAATGTTTCAATACAATAATGTTTCAATACGAAAATATTTTTTAAATAATTCAACAAATATAAAATATTTCTACCAATATTATTAAAAATATTGCTTTATTTTAAAGAAGTCTTTTGAATTAGATTTTATCAACTGCCATTCTTTCCAAGCTCCTCCATTTTAAATTTATTTTTCTCAATCGTAAATTTCAAGAACCGATACATATTTCGAGCCGTTGTTGATCTTAATACGTAAGAGTACTTTACAAAATGAAACAAAATTCCTTCTAGTCTTAAAATATTTCTTCTTGAACAAATATACTACTGATATCTTCAGATTTGGTGCTTTGTTTCTTTGACATTTAATCTTGATTTTTCTTATATATTCGCGTGGGTTTCATATCTCTTAATCTGGAAAACCTAATAAAAATTTCCTACCATTTTGTCCTTGGAATGACAAGGCTGTTTATTTGCCTTTTGAATAACTCACTGTTGTGAAAGTTTTTCGAGAATGCTCATTGTTAAACTTTATTTCTTTGTATTAGCTTCTTTGGTTGTTCTTTGAAAAAACCTGTTCATTATGTTTAAAAATTTACTGTTTTTTTCAAGTAGGTTTTTGGTTTGGGATAATTAAAACTGTTAACTCTTTGACGAATTAATTTTCACCTAATTTGATAATTAAATCAGGTTTTTTACAATATTAAATATTAAATCCTGATTTAGGTATGAAAACAGAAAAGATTCCAATAAAATAATAGGTTGAGTTTTAATCATACTTCTGTTTATCCTTAAACGAAATCTAGCGATTTGTCAAAACAGTATGTTAACTATTTAATCAATTATTTTTAAGTAAGATTATATTTGAAAATATATTTATAATACATGATTTAGCCATGTTTAACCAGTTACTCGTGACAAGAGAAACAGACTTTGGATTGTTCATTAGCAATAATTATCACGTGATATTTTGTTCTTGAATATTATCATAATTATGTTGGCCTTCTTTCAGCATTATGGTGGCAAAAGTCTGAAAGCGTGCATATGACCAAGTTATACTTTTTCAAATTTTTTGATGTTATTTATGAAGTCATTGACTCCACATCTCTGAAAATGCTTTTAGTTTGAATAAGGCAAAAAATAAAAGGAGATTCTTTTACAACATTTTAAGATATTGTATCCTTTATTTTTGTTTGTTAAATTCTAAAAGTTATTAATAATTGTGCGATTCCGTAATATCTAAAGAAAGTAAATACTCATTCAAAAGTTGATCATTTTTTTCTTATAACGTCTTTCCAACTCTTACTATTATAACATTTAAGATGTTTGATTTTAATTTTATTGTAATTATTGTTCCAATTGTTTTATTGTATTATTACAATGTTATTTATTGTAATTATTGTATTTATTGTTTTAATTTTAACTTTATTGGATTTATTGTGGTTGAAAAATAAATTTCAATGCTTTAGTAACTATTTTCTTGTTGACATGCAAAGCATATGATATTCGAGGTACATAAATTAAAAGTTTCAGAATTATTTGAATTATTAATTGCTACAGAAAAAAACAAAATACTTTCAAAAATTGCTGGCTTTATATTTATCATACCTAAATTTATTTGATTGGAGTATCAACGGTCAAAAATACAAACAGATAACCAGAATTAAAGCTAAGTTTGAATTTGGGACCTTTAATGCAGTAAAAGGTTGGCAACCTAATTTTAAAAAATTGCTGCTGGTTGTTTAGGGCTAGTAACAATGGAGCTTTACGCGATAGAATATCTTCTTTTCCTTGTTGAACATTATTTCAAAAATAATGAAATTGTGGCTGCCACAATCATAAAATTTTAGAATTTGTTCCCTAGATTGTGTGATTTGACATCACTGGATTAATGTTTACTGCGTTATTCAAAATCAAAGGTTTGTGCCAGAAAGCACGCGTGTATTGAAAAATGAAATTCAAAGCTAAATTAACGAAATTTAGCAACATTTATTCAAAATAATCAGGAACATTTTGACAAAAGATTGCACCAGCAAAGCCGTGGAAGCCATTTGCCCTATGTGTTATTTCATACATAACCCTATCAAGAGTACTTTGATAGTGTTGCAAACATTTATCTGATAAAATGTTGACAAATTCAAATCTTGCATTAATTTTGGATAACCGTTTGTACTTTTGACCACTGATTCTTCAACCTAATTAATTTAAGAATGATAAGTTTCAAGTTCACAATTTTTTCAGGCATTTTTTTTCTCTGAAGCCATTAATAATTTACATAATTCAGGAATTCTAATCGCTAAAAATTTCCTCAGAGGAGAGGAAATTTACTGGATTATCTAATGAAATCCTATAAAAGAAAAAGGACATAAAACGGTGAAAAGAATATCAAAAGATATTTATTTGAAGACAGAGAAGGGTTCCTTTTTTAATTAAAACTTATAAGAATTCCTATATACCAAAAAGAAATAAGACATTGAAATTCTCTCGTCCTTTATTCCAAAAAAAAATCGGAAAACTTTTGAAACTTTTCTTTTATTATTAATCAAAAACCAAAACTAGTTAAGAATGCTTCAGCAATTATTTTATCTTTAGTCTTACAGAAAATTCTCCATTCTGCCTAAAATAAAAAATAAATAAAAATGAAAAACTTCTGATTGATATTGCTCTCTATACAAATGAATAAGTGACTCATTAAATTCATCCAAAATTCACAAACCGAAGTGTAATTATATGTTAACAAATAAGGAATGCTTTTTACAATGCACCATCTTATGCAGAACCAATTAAAACTTTTACAGAGTCTCGAGAGAAGTAGATTTAACGAATCAAATCGCCTTTCTTTTCACATGATCATACATTTCGTTTTAAAAAGTTTTTTCTTGCTTGTGTAAAATGACGCGATGATTGCAAGTTAAGTTGCACGTAGTTGTGAAAAATATTCGCTGGCATCTCATTAGTATTTTCAGTTATGAGGTTCGCCATCTAAAAAATATATTATTCCGAATTTGTAGCAAATTACAAATCGAGAGCAAGAGTTTTTAAATATTACACTGAGGTACTGAACATAAATTTTTAGCACAAATTCTACAAATGAAGTTACTAAATCATCTCTAAAATTTATTTTTAGGCAAGAACAAAATTTCATTTCGTAAAATTTTTAGATCATCATTAAATACTTTTTGCAATAATAATTGCTTGATTATAGCGATTTTACTATTCTTTTATTGTAATGTTATTTTTTTATTTATTCTTTCCCCTATAATCTTAGCAAATATGTCTTCGGTCGTTTATCATTTTTATATAAAACCCACCAAATTATAGGGAAATAATAAATAAAAAATTAACATATATAATAAAAGAATAATAAAATCGCAATAATCGAACCATAATTATTGCAAAAATGTATTTAATTGTGATATAAGAATTTCGAGATGTTCTAAAGAACTATCTTCTTTCTCATATGGATAGTAGAGTATCCTGGCTACTAAATCTCCCCCACTATTTTTCAAAAGTTTTGTAGACAACTCTTTAGGAAATCTCCACAAAATCAATAATGTGAAATTTTAATTTTGATGTAATTTTTCACTCGTTCCATTATGTTCAACATTTTGTGCCTCACCCGTCTGTTTCTGCCATCACTTTCATGTAATATGTTTTTAATGCAGGCTGAATAAAGACTAGTTTTACAGTTAAACAAATAGATAATTTTCCAAGTAAAACCAGAAAATATCATTCTAAAGACTGATTAACCTTCCAGCGGGCTCGGCCGTCATACCAACATGAAAAATGGTGCGTATTTCCCACATACGCTGTAGTAAAATGCAAATTTTCAAAAGCGTAACTATTAAAATTATATTGTAAATAGCTTAGGATTAATAACTACAATTACTTTAAACATTTTTTTTATTTAAAAAGAAGCAGAAACAATATAAATATAGATTGCAATAACAATATAAAATGATCACAAGTTAACTGAATTGATTTAAAAATAATATATATGAAATTGCCGATATTTTGACAGAACAATTTTTACACAAATTATAGAATTGCGAAAAATAATACAGAATTTAAGTATAAAAAGGAAAAAGTAATTGAAAGCTATATATGAAAAGGAAGAAAATAGTTTCGTAGTTATTTCATTGCAGCGTTGCAATTTAAGCAAATATGTTTAGTGTGCTCCGAACATGTAAATTTCTGGCAAATCTCAGAACTGAGGCTTGTGATTCTAGTCCGATTTTCTTTTTGCCAGAGTTTTGTCCCTGAAGTTGCATTTTCCAATTCTTTAATGCCTAGTTCGGCGTTTCTCTTTAGCATCTTTTATTTTAGCTCACTTTGTAGAGACATGGGTGCTTTTATTCAACATTTTTTTCCGTAAGAGCATTTTTCAACTGTCCCCAGACTAAAACAACACATCTTTATTTGTAAAATCATACAAAATCAGATGTGACAAAAATTTTCATGAATGGTTGCTCGTATCTCTAAAATACAAATATCTGATCGGCGGAGACATATTAACGCCACAAACTTACTACAACTGAAAGTAGGTGAAAGGGAGGGGGACAAATAACCAAAGACAGGCATTCCCATTGCCACCTTATCTGAAGGTATAAAACGAAATTCATCTCTAGTGTATCTCTCACATACGCGCGCCCACTGTAAGGGTAATATCACATACAAGTTTACTAACAGATAATCAATATCATCATATGCAAATCTTCTAATAGACAAATCCTAATGGATGAGGTGTTCAAACTGGACATTTAATGAATATAACAGCCAGTTACAGTAATCCCTATTTATACAGCTTAGTTCTGTGGTGATGGGGGACTGGTTGTAAAAAAAAAGTATATCTACGCTTACATCTGAATAGGAAGTAGTAAGTTGCTGTGACTTTCAGGTTTATGATGTTACCGCTGTTAGCTTATTTCGTCACTGTTGTAACTTTGGCAACCGGCCAAGTAAACACTTTTTCACAATCTTAATACATAAATGGATATGGCATGTGACAAACGAAATGTAATTTTGTTTCTGCCTTAAAAAGTTCCAAGCCAAAATTTATATGAATGCACAGCAGTTTAAAAGCAAACTATTTTTTTTATCAACACAGTTAGAATGTGGTTAAAGCGGACTGTGATTTGATTTCACACGAAGCAAATATCAATACAACTGCTGTGGTAAAAGAGGAAGATTGTTGAATCATATTTGAGCGGCATGAAATAGTTCTGAATGACTAGTCTTAGTGGGATATTAAAAGTGGATATAAGACAAGAAATCATTGCATCGGGAGTGCATTTGACACATGATGACAGGTTTACCATCTTAATGTGCCCCACTAAATAAGGGGGTTATCTGGTGGAATTGGTACTCTATGGGTTGACTGCCATTTGGTCATCTTAGCACACAGACTAATTTTTCTGCAACAGATAAATAATGCGCATTTTATTAGCTGGTGAATTTTCGTTAATGTAATTTCGAATTATACGATTAGGTTTTGTCCATTTAGCTTGTTCTAACTGTGATAAAAATTTATGAATCATCAAAAGTTCTTTAAAATTTATTGTAAGTTTATGATTTTTCACTTTATTAATATAACTTGGAATTGTAAGCAGTATGTTTTGTCCAATCAACTTTTCGGACTCTTATAAAAAAAGTCTGGAAAAGACATTTTTCCTGCTTTTTATTATCTTGTTGGTTTCGGAATTTTCAAGACATTAACGTAATTTAGAATTAGGAGCAATTGATTTTGTCCAATCAGTTTTCTCTGATTCTAATAAAAAAGTTCAGAAAATAATGATCCCAATAAATATCATGATATGATATACAATTACATTTGTTAAAAACGGTATTAATTATTACTTTTTTCTGTTGCCTTAATGCGATTTCTAGAGATATTACTGTATTATTGAAATTTTTTTAAAGAATATAATGGAGACCTGAATAAAAGATGACTCTTGAAATATAAATTAGCCTGAAAAATATAAAACGCAGCAGCTCTTTTAATGATTTCAAAAATATGAATAATAATACAAGTTATTTTAAAAGTTCTTTTAAAACTGAATAATGATTTATTACTATTGAGTTGGATTTGAAAAAGTTTTAGTAATGAGAATTCCATACATTTTCAATATTTTCATTGAATTGAAAATATTTGTTTCCGATTTTCCAGAATTATTGATGAAGAATCCATTGAAGCTGTTACCAAACAATGATAGCAAAATTTTTCAACAAGATTTGAAAAAAAAATCGATAAAGACGTGGAATGTAATTTTTGTGCCTCAAGTGCCGCGATAGATTTAAGTATAATTTATGAAATATTTAAGTCCGCTGTCTTGTATAAAGTACTGAATGCTATTTTTTTATAATAAAAATGTATTTAGAGATTTTAATAGAAAAGTTAATTTAGATCAATTTTCATAAAATTAGATTTTTTATATGGTACGTGTTTCGAAATCGCTTTGAATTTTGTGGAATACAAGAAAGAAAGCAAAGAAAAACTCTTCAAGGACCCTATTTGCTGCAAGAAAGAAGTTTAAATTTAAGTAAAGAAGTTATAAGTTTCTAATAGTTTCATATTATTCTTTATACATGAAACCTTGAGTTCTAAATTTTAAAATAAATCCTGTATTTCAGTAATCAACTTGCATCAGCAAATCATGCAAAAAGCTATGAATTGAATAAAATTTTGATTATTTGTTTATTTACTAAATGACGTTTGTTTTAGTTCTCCATTTTTGACTTTTGATTTCAATATGTGCGCAGCAATAATTTTTTATATAACTACTCTCATTTGAATCCAACTTTCAGCATATATTCTTCGAAATGGAGAAAAGCTAAATATTACTCAATTAGACTATCCATAAATAGAAAGAATACAATATTTAGCCTTTTAATATTTCGGTTAAGAATACTGAATCTACAGGTACGATATATCTGTTGTGCTGATTTATAAATACCGTATTGAGAAGATGGCATTTTTGATTTTTTTAATGTCTATAATCAGAATTGAGGTTTTCTTACAAAATTGTCATGTGTATTTTGGTTGATTAAAGACACTCACATTACTTAAGGATCTAAGCTGCTAAAGACTTTGAATTGGAACTCTCTAAATATACTTATAAAATATGTTTTTCGTATAGAAAAAAAGGAAGACTTCAAAGGATATGAAAATGACTGATAAAATATGTATTGCTTTTGAATAAATACTAGTTCTGCGCTCAGCCAATGAATAGAATTTTCCTTGTTTGACCTTTTTCTTAGACAATATATATTTCTTAGACCATCAAAATTGTAATATGGTTCTGTCTGATCATATAAAAAATATTCTTTATTCCGTTAGTTTACATAACATCTTTGGCTCCTTAATATGTAAAGAATAAATACTGTAGATTCGAATGACTTTAAAAGAGAGAAAATATCACTACAATAAGAATTTTATTCGACATTCCCTGAGTAGCTGGGACTTTAAGATTCCTCCTATTTCTTAATATGATACTTTTACTTTTAACTGAGAAGGCAAATGTTGCATAATTTGTGCGATGATACTTTTTCCAAAGGGCGGAGAATTTTTTTTAAGTTAATATCTTTCAGGATAGCGTGAAGACAAGATAGATGTTTTCTTCTACCTTAACAAATCAATTAAATTTATTGCTTCAAGTTGCAATTGCTCAATAATTAACTTGACATTGAAGACTGTGGTTTGGAAGAAATAATTTGAAGACTATGTTGTCCATTATATAGTTTATTTGTAACAACTACAACAAAGGAACATAATGCGTAGCAAGCTTAGAAAATTCCGCATAAAATCTATGACTGATGAGAGAGCCAAGATCACACTTTTCCTCGTACAAGAGTCAATTTCACTTCTACGAAGGGAGATAAAAAATACAAACATCAACAGTAAGACCACGTGATATTTACATAATTGGCGGCTAGTTCCGCCCAGGAAGACAACGTGGTTTACTGAATTCTCAACAAAAAATGTTTGTGTTAAAAAATATGAGCAAGTCATATTGATTACTTAAATTTATTTTGCTCAAAATAGCGACTTCTGATTTTTTGACACTGATTGCAAGAAGCAAATAACAATCTTTTCCACAATAAAAAAAAAGCTTTTAATTTTGCTTTGACTGTAAATTAGCCTCCTCAAAACTTTCTTATCATCAAATGTCGCGTTTTGGTGGCTTCTTTAATTTCAGAACTTTGATAAATATTGAATCTTTGGACATTCTTTTTATTTTGTAGTCTGTATTTTGACATCCGATGATTCTCAAAACCTAAATGACGAATCGTCTCTAAAAATTTCACAAAGAATAAATCTTAATAACCTTAACAGTTCTCATTTTTATGAACTTTTTCGACGTTCTTAAAGTTAAAGAAGAAAATAAAAAGCTTATAATTAGGACGAGACAGAGATAATTAAAAGCACCTTTAATTAAGATTTAGCTTTGTATAAGAAAAAAAACCAACACAAGTTTTTTTAACTAAATAATTTGTAAAAATTTACTAGAATACATTGCTAAGTTAGATATCTCTGTAAAGGGTATTGCTCAAATCTTTTGGTATATTCTCTTCAAATGCTTTTTATTGATACACAGCAATTGAGCAGATTTTTATTGTCCTGGAGTTGATGTTTCTTTAAAACTATATGTTACTAGAAATCCAAATTAAATGGCTAGTATTTAATGAAGAAATGGTATCGATAGGAACTATATAGTTCCTATAGATATCGTTACTTCATTGATTTCAGTGGCATTATAATCGACCTTTCAAACTTATCCAGGCTTAAATTGATGATTAGTGTCTCCGAGACTGTTGAATTATGATTGACCTTTTAACCCTACACATGCTAAAATTGATGATTAGAGTCTCCAAGACTATTGAATTATTCTCTGATCGCCACATGCTGTAAATCGCTTACATCCGAAGACTTCAAAAGTCTGAATTCGAGTAGAGTATGTCTCCAGTCAGATAGGGCCTTCAGCGATAGACCACTTTGTGGCTGTGAGTCTACCACTCCGACTGTGTTTGTTTAGGTGAATCGATCGGTGTCATAAACGGATTATGTTAGACAGCAGTCGACCACAATAAATTCATCGCATTCTGCTTTGTTCAGTGGTGGTCAGATGATCGGCCTGTACGAAGTGTCAGATAAGTCTTCTGGCATTATTATCAATCAATTTCAGCTTTCCTGATAACATACTGACACACACTTTTTTTCTATGAATCTCTAAATATTTCTGCAAAGCCCCATTTGCATTTGAAGTCTTCAAAGTTTGGAATTCGCGAAGAGTGCTCCAAATTTAATTAGTATAATCATCAGCTATCATCAGTTTTCCTATTAGACGATTGTCGGTTTCTGATGTTTTCGAAGGATACAGGAAAAAGATCATACTTTCCCATAAAATGTCTTCTAAATTTTAGACGAAATGTTGTGTAAATATATGAAATTTTGTTAATTCCTTGCGAAATATCCTGATAATTTCCTCAAAATTTGTAATTAATTTAGTATTGAATTTGAAAAAACATCTTTTTTCATGTTTCATTATAATTTCTTCACAATTTATTAAATAATTAATGATTAATCTTAAATTTCGATTTATAATAATGGTATTAATATTGATTTCCATTAATAATAAATTAAATTTATATCAATACAATTATAATAATAAATTAAAACTTGTAGATTGATAAAAAGAAAATTATAAAACTAAATAATCAAACATTTTAAAAATTAAGCTGAAATGTATTTATAAAGTCCATATTTTAGTTTCCTGTAACTTATTTTAAGATTTCTTAAAAACAACATACACTTGTCTTTCTTGAAATAGTTTGCCTGAAATTAACAATCTCGACACACAATTTTCCCAACAATCCATCTGAAATTCATTTTTACTTTTTCAGCTCTTTGTTTTTTAGAACGACATCAAAAGGTATGCAAATACCTTTCACTGAGTTCGGTCATCTATACCAAAAAAAAGTGATCATTTTATATCAATGCAAACATATTTTTTTTGTTAGCATCGCTTTCAAAACTGTATAATATTGATAAAAAAATTGTATTTATTTTAAACGACTAGTCAATTTAAAATTTCCAATATCATTTAATTGCAATACAAATATTTCAGTCATTATGTTCTTAAAATATGAATCTTAATAGCACAGTAAAAATCATTATTATAAATACATGATAGTAAAAATACAAATAGGAAGATTGAAAATATAAAATATAAATACCTAATAGGAAGATAAAAAAATTAAGTTCATTTAATTTTTTTTAAATTATTTAAATTTTATATGCATTATTCATTAAAAATTACCTGAAAACATCATAATAATGTAATCATAAAATTAATTTAATTCTAGTAACAAATAATAATATATATATATATATTAGTTAAAAGGGACAAATTTTCAATTAGAATGCTATTTCTAAACAAGCGTCGATTAGAGTAATTGGAAAAAAAATTCAGAATTTATTATTTTTAGTATCGAATTATTTGAAGAGACGTTTAAGGAGTTTTTCAACACTAATTATGTTTTGATAGATTCAAAATGAATTGTTAATTACATAGTTTTATTTTGAAAAACAGTCCTAATTATCCCTAAATATTCCCAATTACAATAGATACATTTTGTTTCCTAATTGCTGAAGCGAATTGTTTTGAAGAAATTTATTTTGAAATAATGAAAGATGCACATATTGTTGCGAGGTATATCCGACTATATTTTCCCTCACTACATTATTTTTCATTTGTATAAAATATTAAATAGAAACTATCGTTTACTTACTAATTTCAATTTGTATTCATTTTAATCATTAGACCAACCAATTTAGTCCAAAAATAATCAAGAAACTGTTAAGTGGACCTTTACAAAAGTATAAAGGAAAAATATTATAAGAAAAAACCTTTAAAATTCAGAAATGCTCACAAAATCTCTTAAAAGTTAATAGTTGAATAATATAGTAAAAAGTAAAACTTCAACGTCATTTGTTACGGATTTCCTATATTAATCCGTCTGGTTCGTTCACCTGTATAGTGGATGTGTAAGGTGTGAGAAAAGATGAGCACACAATGATCAGTCCTTTAGTAGAAGACACAACACGGATGTTTATTTACAGCCTAGACGAACACACAGCAGAATACAATAACAACAGTAACTCACAAGTAGTAACAATATCCACAGCACTGGCTATAGTACTCGACGCTGCTTCCTCAACAGACTACAAGGCACACAGCTCAGTTCAGCACTTGCTTGGCTCGGCAGCTTCTTGCCTTCTCCTCTAGAGAACTTGTTATGTAACTTCGGTTCTGACTACTCTGCCCGAAGCTTGGAACAGTCGCCCTTATATAGTCCCAGGAGGCTTGGCTAGAAATGCCTCGACCAATCAAAGCGTATCCGGACATACCTCGATTCCTAATGGACGAATCGGAAAAATTCTCAAAGTTTCCAGAATTATCCATTTTGTCCCAAAGTCGCCGAATAGTCGCTAAGTTTGTTGCCAAGCTCTGGGATCATTTCTAAGAGCATCCGCAGCACCCAATACTTAATACTGTAAATCATTCTTTCCAGTGACCGAATCAATCATGCTGGGAAGCAGCATCACAGACTCGTAACAATAAGAATACAAAACAATTCATTTTTCAGTTCATTCTTCTTTGACACTTACCTTTCTTTGAAAACTAGGTATTTTGTTCCTTCTGTATATTTTAATTGTAGAGTCTCGTAGTATAACTTGTATATAACTCTTGAAATTCTGAAACTGGCCATTGCATATCCAAAAAATTGTTAATTTGATCACATCTGTGTTCATCAGATTTGTCACATGTTATTTACTATCGTCAATTCTATTCTCGCAGACATACAGATGAGATCTTTTATTAAAACTGCCTATTCTGGCAAGTTCAACTTAATAGATCTGAATACATATATAAATACTTGTAGAAAAAATGAGGCAGGGCTAATTCGATAAAAGTTATTTTCGTTTTTTTCTGCAGCCTATGTGGTATGCTGAAAATAATTTAAGCCATTAATTTCCAAATCACATTCCCTATAAAATAATTTCCTAATTTTGATTTAACCAAATTTGTGCTCTTCAAATTTATCATATACAGCTCACCACCACCCATTCTCATATACTTACAGATGGCGATTTTTATTCGAGGTATCTGTAGCGATTCGAAAACACGAGCATCGAACTAGCGACTTTAGAATTCGTAAGCAGATAACATAACCACAAGACTAAAAGTGATCACTGAGTCTTGAGGATGATAACTGGCTTATAAAGCTTCCACTACAATATTCCCTCTCCAGTAAGATACAATATTCCCTCTCCAGTGGCGATATATTGGCTGTTGAATCCAATGCACCTCACGCATTTTTATTGGCTGATTATTTATTATAATTTTGTTTATTTATTTATTGGCTGATTATTTATCATAATTTTTGTATTTATTCATTGGGTGATTATTTATCGCCTTTATTTTTTCTGGTATAGGGTGCACCATATACGCAAAATACGCAATCTGTACGAAGATTGCGTATTTTTCGTAGTTGGGTCAGCAATGTTGCTATTGACGATAGCTAGAACAGAACTCGCAATCTCATAGTTGATAGCCAGATAACGTAACCACCAGACCAGAGTGACCACTCAGGCTTGAGAATGTTGTCTCACTTATAAAGCTACAACTACATATCTACACCGGCAACTCCAACTTAATAGATCTGAATATACATATTTGTAGAGAAATATAGCAAGGCTAATGTAGTAAGTTGTTTTCTTTATTTACGCGCTTCAATGGCATGTCGAAAATATTTAAAATTGCTAATTTTCGATTCATATTACTCATGAAAAATACAGACAAGTCAAAAATTATCTACACTTTTGACATAACTTTACTTTAACTATGCATTCTGAATTCTGTCCGCGCTTATTTCATTGTTAGGCTGTTGTGGTAATGCTACAGGCATTTGATTCTTATTCCGCCTATACTCATAAGCATCTTATATTAGGCCAAAATCCGCTTATTTGCAACAGCTGCCAAGTTCATTTTACTATTTATCATATTTTAATTGAATGCCATGTTTATAATTCTTATCGTGTTCAATTTTTAATTCATCTTCTCCAACACTACAAGACTTGGTGGGAGAAAAATATCACCCAAGCATTTTTAAATTCTTAAGATCTACTGACTTTTTCTCTTGCATTTAGCAGTTTTTTTATTATGTGGAACATTAATTTATCAAGTTCATGTACATTGCATTATTATATGAATCATTGTTTTAAATTTTAAGTTGCTGAAATCTTTTTTAAGTCATATTTTCGCAATTTTATCTTTATACCTCTGTGTTTATAATTTCATAAGTGAGTGTGATTTTTTTAAAACTATCTTTTATCCGTTTACCATTTGATTGGCACACCATGGCTAGATTTGGTTCTTGGGCCATAAAACCAAACCAGCCAACTAACATTATTTCGCCATTTTCCTTCTTTCTGTTGTAGATAATATCATGGTTGCTCCATTAGAAACCTACACTAAAGAGAAACAACGAGAAATGATCTGATTCATCTGGCTCAACGGTGTCAAAGTGTCACGCATTCGTAACAGACTATCACTGCAATGTGAAAGAAGTGCACTATCACGTAAAATTGTCTTTTTGTGGTTGGAAAAGTTTAAAAGTGGTCATGTATTGCAAGTGTAACGTATGATGAGGGAAAAGGACGGCCAGCAACCTCCACTACAGATGACAACATTCAGCAAACTTCGTGAAATGGTTCTGGCGAAATACTATTGATGAGGTAGCATCTACTTTCAACATCATTCATGGCTCTGCCCATTAAATCTTCCAAGACGAAATAGGTTTTCAGGAAATCTTTGCACTGTGAGTACCAAGAAAGCTTTCTGAAAAACCATCAACAAGATGAAATTTGAGTTAATGGAACACCCTCCCTATAGCCTAGAACTGGCTCCATCTGATTTTCACTTATTTGGGCCACTCAATGATGTTTTGATTAGTAGTATATTTGCCTCAAACTTAAACGTGTAAATTGCAGTGCAAAAGGGGCTTCAACACCAGTCATAATCCTTTTATTTGAAAATAATACGTAAGCTCTTTGACCGGTGGGCCAAATGCATTGAAAAGGAGGGAGATTGCGTAGAAAAATCATGTGCCTAATATAACCCTAGTTTCATGTAAATAAACTGTAGAATTAAAAGTGTACATAATTTTTGACTTTAAATAAAACTATCCAATACATTAGAAATTTATTTTCTTTATGAAAACATGATTTCCTTTCATTAAAAATAATGAAAGGTAATAGTGTACACAAGTTTTTTTAAATCAGAAAATAGAAAAATTACAAGTGACGCTTCATCGAATTGTAATAATCAACAAATATATACTTGCGAAATATTATATTTCTCATAACAGATATAGAAAATGAACAATCAAGGTTGCGAAAGTCTTGGCCTTATTTTCGTTGAATTGAAATGGAATGATATAAAATTAATAAGAGAGAGAAAATTATACTTCAAAATGCTGAGGAAAATTGTTCTACTCTTTAGACCCCCTTAACAATAATTGTTATGTGCTAACCAAAGACGTCATTGCGAGCATTGTAGTAATTATTTCTAGTTACCTAACTTCTTATGGAGTTGTTGGAAACAGTAATTATTATGCATTATTTGCAATTATAATAATTCAAGGAAGAATAAAGAAATTATAACTATCAGAATAGAAACTATAATATGCTAATAATCTCTCTTTAGATTTGTATAAAAAAGTGTTTTTACGAGATGATATCTGTATAGCTCAAATTTACACTGACTACTTCAATAACACTTTAATAATACATTCTCAATAAAAATATAGCTTCTATATATTCTTAGCTATTATAAACTTTTGTTACTTTAAAGATTTCTTAATTAAATAACTATGTAATTCAACTGTATATTTTTATCTTAACATTTTTCCAAATGCATTGAAAATAAAGTAGAATTTTTTTTTTACTGCCAAAATTTTGCTAGAAATGAAATTAATCTAAAACTTATTCTTAAATTCTATAAAGTTTGTTTCATGTTTATGAAATTAAAAAAAAAAGCTGAAATATTAAAGTAGGCTTCATTATTTAACATTTCAGATTTTTTTAATAATTAAGTTATTTATGCTGTAATAACTTCACTATTACTTGATTTTTCCAAGTTGACACGTTATTTCTTTTTTCAAGCAAAATAAATTCTGATTCTAATAATTTAAAAAATTTTATTTTAACTTAGAGAATTACTATCTGAAAAAATGTTTTTCTACATAATATGGTTATTAAATTAAAATTATTTATTACTGAATATTTTGTAATTCGTCTAATATGATTCCTTTGTTTATTTGACTTGCATTATATTTAATGTTTTACAATAAATTTTTTATTCATTTTCTGAGTTGCAGGCAGTTTATGATTCTCATTTGTTGTATTTAACAATAATTATATATTTTAATATATTATGAAATTATTTTTAAGAAAATCAATAATTTATTAAAAGCTTTTACCGCACAATTTGCACACATGTAAGTCAATTGAAATAAAATAATTGTGTTTCCATCATTATCATAATAAATCATTATATTTACTATGAGACATAATAAATAATAAACCAATATGTAAAACATAAATTAAGATAAAATATTCTATAGTTTGATCCAAAAATAAAACGGTTTTTTTTTTAAAAAACTGTTCCGATCAAATTTATTTAATAATTTAATCTTTCTATTTTGTTTAAAATGTAATTTCAGTATTTTTTTTAATTTAATCCTTCAGTTTCAATAATTCACAACGAATATTCTTCTTTGTATTTTATGAATTCTCTTTTTATTTTCGTTTCTTTATAGTGAAAAAATCAGTAATTTACTCTTTTTCCCACAAGATTTAATTACTCACTACCTAATTGAATAAAACCAACGTAATTGCTGAAAACAAATCCAATTCAATTTTATCCTTTTAAGTCTGAAGAATTTTCAAACGATTTTTGAAAACAAGATGCTAAAGAAGCAGATTAAATTACTTTCCTTGCCATTATTGACCATTATTTATAATAAAGAATGACATTTAACCTTTTATTTTTGATAGCAATAGCAGTTTTTTCCCCTTGACTTTAATAAATTATTCAAAAGTCGTGTATCTTTGAGATTGGATTTTATTTGTTGATTTTAATGGCAAAAGAGCCAATTCTGACCATATTGAGTCAGGATCTTTGAGATATCGCATTGCTGTAACAGAATAAAAATAATGTTAAACCTTAGAATATTTGCAATAAATATGTTCATGGTGAATTATGAATTATTTTTCTCAACAATAAACCAAATTGATTCAGAAAAAATAACCCACTTCACACACACAAAAAAATCACATTAACGTAAATCTTTGCCCACCACAAATCGTGCAGAAATGAAATATTCACTTCAAACGCATGAATGCATTCGAATCTTTTTCTCTTTTAGTATAAATATTAAATAATGAAAATATATCTACCTCGTTTTTAAGCTTCTCATGTTGAAAATAGAATACTAGAGAAGCCTTATTATGACAACATTGATCGAGTTTATTTTGGAAGCGTGCATAAGAGAGCCTCTTGACCACTCACATTTCAGCAAACGATAACCATTTACGTGACTCTTGCGGAATCTGGCAATGCGAAAAATATGGTGTTTTTTTTCTGGTAAGAAAAACGAGCTACAGGAATAAAGAATTTCTATTTGGTAAGAATCGTTTTCTTAATATCCTGTACTTTATCAAAACGATTGAATGATTTATGTTAATTACCTCTGAATACATTCAAAGTCTTATTTTAAAATTAACTTTTATAATTATTATCTGGAGTTGGAAATTTTGCATTCCGCCAGTTGAATTTACTTGTTTAAAATTTGATTTTCACTTGTACTAATGTTAATTATCTCTGGACACATTCAAAATTGTATTTTAAAGCTAAACGTTTATTATTATTACCCTGAGTTGGATATTTTACATTTCGCTAAAGGAATTCACTTGTACTGAATTTATAATGTTCCCATAGTAATTTAATTTGTAGTCACAGTGTAATATAAATATTATAATAATTAAAAAATATTATAATAACTCCGTACACTACTTTTATAATGCAATATTACTTCAATATATAATACAATCAAAATTTTTAAGAGAACCAATCATATGGCTAGAACAATAGCTATACTCAGAAAAATGTAAATGAAAGCTAATGTGAAATCAAAGAGAATGGTTTCCTCAAACCTCTCTCACATCTCTAATAAACTTGTCATTCAAAAGAATGTGTTTTATGACATTGGCTTACAATAATTAATAAATATTAACTTTGGCGAGAATTTAACATTATTTACTGAATCCACTTTGTCGTCCCTGGCGAGTCATTTCGTGAATAATTCTTGAAATATGTTAATAATAACGAAAAATAAAATTTGTCTTTCAAACACACTTTTCCCATTAGATTGAAACCAAAATTAGGTACGTACCAAATCTGACATGGTTAATTCGTGTGCTTGAATTACCTTGTATACATATTTCTGAAAGCACAGACTGATAGACAATCATAGATGCATCGACAATCGTAGACAACTCGTAGAGTCATTTGGCTCAAATGTGGCACGTGTTTACATTACAAATCCTAAATGTACGTACAGCATTTTATCTATCTAGCTATCTTCGACTAGTAATTATAATGTTGAGTCGAACAGCTGAACAGATGGACTTCTACTTAAGAGATTTTATTCAAAATTTGACAGGAATTTTCGTATTTGGTCTAAAGACCATATGCAAAATTTCAGTCGTCTAGCTTAAAGAGTGTTTGAAGCATCAACTTATCCAAGTCACAGACATTTTCTAAAATTTTTTTTTTTTTTTTTGGACTCAAGGAGATTTAAAACATGGAGATTGGTCAAAATATCAATTTCTATTTTTTGAATATTGCTACACTTTCTCTACACTAAACATACGATAAAGTAAAAATAAAAAAAAATATTTTAAGATATTAATTATTTATTGTTGAATTATATGAAATAAAATCTGTAAATATAATGAAAAAGTAGATGCCTGTCATGGAAGTTATATCAATTTTCCGAAAATACTATTTAAATGTTTAAATAAAAAATCTAACTTATATTTTTTGCTTGAATCCAAGTGAAAATTCTTTGTTAATACAATTTATTTTTCCGGATTCTACACAATCATTTGTTGAAAAAGTGCTCCTTCGCATCTCAGAAATTTGCTTCGCAAACTGAGTCGATTTTGTAGAATTTATTTTTGTCATTTCATAGCAAATTAAATTTTAAAACGATGTTTATATTTGCTCAAATATGTATCAGGGGTTATTAAGGGCTCATAAATATATGATTTAATCTTCCGAAATCCCAAAAACGTACCTTAATATCACTTTGCAAAAAAGTATAGTCTCAGAGAAAAAGAAGTCATTTTTATTATACCCAAGCGCGCAATTGCTCACAGTAGAATGCAACAATGTTTCAACTTTTGCCTTTCTCTTTTTCACTAAGGAGAAAAAGACTTTTGTAACCTATAGCTTATTCAAAGTGACTTAAGTTTTACATTACTTACGTCACTATCAACTAGGAATTTTATTTAATATTGTAACAATTGACAACCAAATGTTAAAGAGTGGTTAAAAATAAATATGCAGCACCATTTTTTATTAGTTTCAACCAAATCAAGGCAAACATCAAAAACTGTCGAAACTAAAAATATGGTTTTGGGATGTTTCCAAAATGGCTGACGTTTGAGCATATTTTACTTACACTTATAAGATATATGTATAAACTTATCTTGCAAAATGATGTTGAAGCGCCCGAAAAACGTGAATTAATATCATTTTGCAAGATAGTTATACTCTCAGAGAAAAAGAAGCCATTTTTTAGTATACCCATGCAAACAATTTATTACAGTAGAATACAAATTTGCCTTTGTTTTATTCACTGAAGTTTGAATGACTTTGTTATAGCTTATTCAAAGTGACGTAAGTTTTACATTACATAAGTCACTGTCAACAATGCAGCAATAAAATGATAATAAACATTTATATTTCGTAGAAAGATGTAGCGATAGATACATTTTTAAGAATCCGGATATGATTGAATAAATGGATTTCTATACACAATTCTTATTTGCCTGTATACAAAAATGTATAACTTTGTATTTGATTATTATATTCAATCAAATGTATAATTTATTTTCTGAATTTCCTGTCTTATTAACAATAAATATATCAATCGTACTATCAAGCTAGTCTGTTTTTGAAATGAAAAAATATATATAACTTTCCTCCAAAATTTTAACAATAAGATAATTTATTATTAAACGTTTTTGCAGTTCAAATGGGATTCAAAACTTTTCTGTTGTGTAAAACTTTTTCTCTTTTATATAACAATTATGGTAACCAACTGCCGTAAAAAACAGGAACACTATTTTTAAAGAAATGTATTCAACTTATCTCAAAGTTCTCCTATTAGCTGCTACTGTTTTAACCTCACTTCGAATTCACCTTTTGTGAAAAATGTAAAAATAATTGTTTTCTAAGTGTTCTTAATGTTCATCATACATTGGAAAAGGATAACAGTTCCCGATCTGATTTATAAACGTGTTATTTACCAGTTGTAAGACTTTTATGGGTAATATAAAAGACAATACTGTTGTATATAGTATTGTTTTGGTACTGACAGTACTACTGTGTAAAGTATTGTTTTGGTACTGACAGTACTGTGCACAGCAGAACTGTATCAGTACAGCAGTATTTGGAGACAGTACTGTCTCCAAAATAATATTTTGCCTGCCTATAACGCACAAAATGTCACCTAATGTCAACCACACATGTCAACTTAATTCATTTTTGTTACAACCAAATTTCGAATTTTATTTAATATTGTAATGATTGCCAACCACTCCAAATGTTAGAAAGCAGTTAAAATAAATTCACAGCACCACTTTCTTATTAGTTTCAGCCAAATCGAGACAAACATCAAAAACTGTCGAAACTAAAAATATGGTTTTAGAATGGTTTCAAAATGGCTGACGTTTGAACATATTTTAATGTTTGCCTTTATTTGGCTAAACTATCAAAGCAAATATCCTATATCGTATATTTTAGTTTTAATCTCTCGCCAACCCTTGAGACGGGAGCCAACCACAAACAATATTAAATCTAATTACAAATTTGGTCTATTTTGGCTTTTTAAATTCTTGGAGGCAATGTTTGTTTTCAAATGTAGCCATCTATTTACGGAATAACAATTATGGCATAATTAATTTAAATATAAATATAGCCAGCTATCTATTCAGTAACAAGCATGGCATAATTAATTAAAAATAAATGTAACCAGCTATCTACTAAGTAACAATTATGGCATCATTAATCTGTATAAATAAAAATGAATGTTTGTCTTATGCTCTGCCGTACCGCTCATCCGATTCCGATAAATTGTGACTACTTCTTAATTGCAGTTATGGAATGGTTATAGGCATATTAAAGTTATCGGATGTATAATCTATATAAATAAAGATTTCTCCTTAGGCAGCAACGTGCCAGGTGCCTGCTAGTTGAAAATAAATGTAACTTATAATCATTAAAGAAATGGTTCATGTATAATATACAGTAAATATTTATACATCTTCAATTCGCAATAAGTAATACGCATGTTTCTAAAATTGTTGCCAAAGTGAAATTAACAAATACATTAATAGAAATCAAAACTTAAATAACAAAAATGCAGAAATAACAAAATCTTACTGATACAGTATTAAAAAAAAAACTGTAAAAAATAAAAAAGAATGAAGTTTTGGTGATATCGATACATTTTTATAGACAAAAAAATTGCATATTTATGAAAGTTTTTAAAGAAATATTTTTTGC
Source organism: Argiope trifasciata (assembly GCA_026543055.1). Lineage (NCBI taxonomy): Eukaryota > Metazoa > Arthropoda > Arachnida > Araneae > Araneidae > Argiope > Argiope trifasciata. Next base: position 348,545 of record JAPMOQ010054956.1, read on the forward strand.
TTAAACATTTTTTTTTTTGCATGAAAGGAAAATCCTTTAAAATCCGATGGCAATTATAATCACATGCAAAAATAACTGCTTCAACAATTCCATTTTCTGTCCTATTGGTTCCCTTATTTTTTTCTTTGGAATTTAGCCTTGAAATTTAATATAAAAGTCAGAAAAAAATCATTTTAGTAAGTACGTATCCAGTTTACTTAGTTTTATTAATTCTTTTCTCTCAAACAGTCAGAAGCGGTTGATTGATTTATCGATAGCTGACAGGTATTCGCCCCCAAGTAATCCCTCAGCTTTTCCTGTCGCAGGGTTCTCATCCATACAGGAGGAAATGAGAGCTCAAGAATGTAGTTCAGGCTGAGATTTTTGCTGCGTGACATTTGCCTCTCCACGGACGAGGACAAAAATTGACTTCGTTGCTACCTTCTTATATTATTTAATTTCTTTTCTTTTCAATATCAGCAATTTTTATTGCACTTTGACTATTGAAGTCGGATAAAGGTGGGCAATTACCAATTCTCTTATTAAGAGGATTAAAGTAGCCAAATATTGATGGGTTTGGAATTTCAACTAAGGAATTATGAACTCTAAAATTTCGAACTAAATATTTATAATTAAACGATTTGAAAAGTATGTGCATCTGTGATTTTACAGGAAAAAATTTCGAAAAGTTTTTAATGTGTGGATGAAGTACCTAAATTCCATAAAAGAATTCCGGAATTTTAATGTAAAATGTTTTTAATCAATCATAAAAATAGGTTAATGTCATATATAAATACTTAAAGGTTAATTTATCAAGAATTCGATCATTAAGTAGATTTTAATATGTGCCTTGTTTGTTTCACGGAACATATACTAACGGTATTCTATCTCTTCTTATGTCCTGGTCTGGGTATGGAATGATATTTACCACACAAAAGATTATCCTTTGCCTGAGATTGTTTGCATCCTGAATTTTCTCGGTGTAAAAAAGATTCTTGATATGTCCCCAGAAGAAAGGATGTAATGAAGTCAGATTCAGGCTCCTTCGAAACCAAGGAATAGACACAGTCTTTCCAATCTACCTGTTGCTGATTCTTGTATCCATTAATTCCCGTACAAGCAAACTGAGATGAGATGGTACTTTATTTTGCTAAAAATAGATTGGACCCTTCTACACCTCAGTATCAACTAAATGAGGGACCTCATACTCCTCTAATATTTCACAATAGATATCACCATTTATGGAATTTTCTACAAAAGTGAGCTTGCTGTATCGATCAAGTCACAACAAAATTCACTTTTAATGAGCCTCGGTGATGTTCCACGAACTAATTAGGGAGTTGTGAGCCCCAAATTCAACAATTATTTCATTCACAATACCACTTACATAAAAGGTGACTTCATCATGAAATATCACATTAAAAAATCGTTATTAGTGTCTATCATGTCTAGCATAATTACAGCAAACTAGCCTCTTGTTTTTGTCAGTTGTTTTGATTTCGTGTACAAGTTGTACTGTTTGTTTCAGTAATCTAAAACGACCACTTTTCAACGATTCTATCTTTTCAACGAGGGGAGAGACGTGGAAAGATGAGCATTTCCGGAATTCTTTGCCTTCTTTTGATTTTGATTTTCGTTCTATTAGATGCTTTATGCTCATTTTTTTCACGTGTAGGAAATATTGTTCGCTTCTGATCATAATATTTTAATTCAATCCGAAAGTAATCCAAATTTATTTTATGGTTGAATGCAAACATCCCCTCCTTTCATCTTTCCTTTTAATCCTATTTTGACAAATTAAACCAATCCTAACCTATGCTCAAAAGTGAGGAGGGTTTTAGAATCCTTTGTGAAAAAATAACTTATGTACGATTATGCGAAGCGTTTTTGAGAACCACCTAGTGAGCAGTTAATTTGGGTGTACCCAACTCAATACTGGTCTCTGTTTACATTAATAACTGGTTCTATTGACATTGTCTTCAGACATTTGGGACCTACCAGACGACAATTGTTAAAACAGTCGTCTGGTAGGCCATGGATAAAACCATTAAAACTTTTCAGGATTCACCGTGATCTTAACATTGCTGCTGATAAGAAGAGATAGAGAACGTAATAAATATAGAAAAACAATATAGATAAGAAATAATACAGAATGAGAAACAGTAAATATAACAGAAATATAATAACAAATTTCGGAAATTATATGGTTTTGAAATGATAACCGTTATGTTACACGTGGATAAGAAGAGATATATATATAACATCTATCCATATAATTATTTTTATACTGCCATAAAAACAGTAATAAAGAACATCAATAATAATTTGTCAAAGTTTTGTTTTAAGCAAATTAAATGAAAATCGTCTGTTCCTCTAATAAATAAATATTCTGGAATTTATCTATTGTTTCATCATTGCTTCTTTTTTAGTTAATTTTTTCTCGATTTTATTCAAATTTGATTAAAACTTTTATCTGCAACTAAAATCAATAAAAAGAATGTTCTAAATCCCTTTAGAGCTTTCTTGCTGTAAGAATAATAAAAATTTCAATTCTGGTTTTCGAGAAGCATCCACAAGAGAACCGTAGAACGAATACCATGGGAACACTTGCAGGAAACGTGTGCATTTTTATGTCGACATTTATTTTGATTTGTTCAAGGGGATAGAAACGTTCTTCTGAAATACGAGAAATTCAGCAAGTCGTTCTTATTCGTTTTTATACTTCTTTTGAAATTTTCCAGCAGTTTAAAGACTTAACTTCAAGTACAAGGCTTTATCGGCAGAATATTTCGAATTTTATTTTTTTAATATTATGAGCGAATGAAAGAAAAAACAAATTATGAAATTATACATTTTCACAGGTTGCAGAACAGAACGCCATCTCTACAACCGTATCCGCGATCAATCTGAATAATGAACGGTTTAGTGGGCATATTACGGGAATTTTATTTAAAGTATCCTAGTACGTTAAATATACTGGCTATCGACCTGATTAGCAAATTTTTTGTATTGTTATTTCTTGTAATTCAGATTTTCCTCTTTCCAAAACTGTTTATCTTTTCTAAGACAAGAAAGACCTAAATTTTCATAAAGGGGAATTTTAAGCAAAACATATTTTTCTGCTGATATTTGTCTTTAATTTCAATTTTCTCAAAACTTTAATTTTCATAAAATTTCTCCACAATTAACATATTACCACAAAAACTAATAGAGGTATTTAGATAGAAATTTCAGCTTGTATTTGAAATAATATGGGCAATGAAATGAAACAAAAGTTTTATTATGGGTGAAATAATTTTTCCTTTATCTGTATTTTTAGAAAAAAATAAGATGGGAATTTATTGAAAAAATTCATATATACTTATATATTTACCCATAACTTCTTTGCATCGCAAATTTTTTCTTATATTTTGGTTCGTTTCATTCATCATTATATTCTATAACTTATGTACAAAAAAAATAGGATTGCTGCATTTCAATTTTGTGTTGAGTGTTAACCGTTACGGTTAAATTTCAAAAAAATTTACTACAAATTTTCCCATTTCTTAAAATGTATTACATTTTCAAATATACTTTTTTGCATTTATTATAATTGAGAATACATCTAAGAATAATAGCTTTAAATAGTTTTTAAAAATCCAGTTTTCATAATTTTTTCTTCAAACGTAGTCGAATATCTTAAGTAACAAAATATTTAAAGTGGAAAAAAAACTAACTGTTTATAGAATTTACAAGCATGTAAGCAGTTTCATTGTGATGAAACCGTTTACAGTTGTTTTCAATTTAGAAATACGTGCTAATTTTCAACTTTTTTAATGTAACAAAACTCACAAAATAAATTCACTAAAAAAAGGTGAAACTGTGTATGTGTGTGCGCGTGCGTATATGTGAAATCTTTACGAATTTCCAGATTTCAGATTTCTCCGAGATCGAAAAGTATATTTCTCGAAAAAGTCCGTCTATTTGTTTGTTTATTTATATGAAAGCTAACTCAAAAAGGCTTTGAGTTAGACAGATGAAATTGTTTTCAAAGAAATATTAGATTTCTATCAAATTTTGAATAAAATTCTTCTTGAGGAAATATGTCTGTTCTTCTCTCCGAATCTAAGTTATCATTATAATTATAAAACAAAGACAGATTTGTAAAATTCTGAATCTAGATTTAACATCTATATTATAACAAATCCTGCAAGGGTTTGACCGTCTGTCAGTTTATACTTTCTTAAATTGGTATATGCGTTAGCACAAAAATGATATCTTACATATATCAAATTTGATTTGGATTTTTTTTTTTTTTTTGATTAGAATTGTAGTTCTGAGTAAAATTTTGGTTTCAGTCGAATGGGCGAAACGCGTCTAAAATGAAAATTCGATTATTGAATATGTAATAGGTTGTGTTGACTAGGTTGTGTTGTTGTTATTGTATGTTATGTTGTTGTTGTGTGTTGTGTTGTTGTTGCGTGTTGTGTTGTTATTGTGTGTTGTGTTGTTGTTGTTGTGGTTGTGTTGTTGTAATAGGTTGTAAATAGGCTGTGTTGTGTTGAATATATTGTAGATCGGTTGTGTTGTTGATTGTAAGAAATTCCGAGACCTTTTGATTAGAAGCCTCGTAACAAAGGCACTATACAAAAGAAATTGCTCTTGTCAAGTAAATGTTATGCGTCCTATAAATTTACCACCAGATTACTCCGCTTCCAGTGAGTCGTTTGTGAGATGAACAATGTTATCGCATAAAGTATTTTTGGCAGGCGACGGACGTTTTAACCGCTCCAGGAATTATGGTGGGCAAAGAACAACTTTTTCGCGCAAGCGTTATGGCGATCGACGAACATTTTGTTATAGCGACTTTTGCTACAGGTAGAGGGCGCCATGAAGGTTGTATAAAAGTTGAAGGTTCATTGTCCGAGGTCACTAATGTGATAGGTTGTGTTGGCTAGGAAGAGATCTCTGTACTTTTTGATTAGAAGACTCGTAACATAGCCTCTAGACAAAAACGATTGCTTTTGTCCCGTAGATGTAATGAACTTACCACCACAAATATTCATAACCGCATACTAGGGATTAATCACCAAACGCTTGCCAAAAGTCACAAAAAATTCACTAAAAATAAATTTGTGTCAAAAGATACTATTTTGTAACTACTGTACCCCAATGTCAAATAAGTAAAAATCTGGGATGACACCTTTATGAAAGAGTTCGTGAGACAACTTTGGAGATACCTCTCCCGCTGGTTATGATACATCATTAAAATACGCTATGTTCACTCAAAGAGAAACGCATTAAAAATACCAAAATAACCCAATATCCATAAAGTGCATAGATGTTACAGCATGTTGAATGGTAGACATATAAATAATTCAGTGACATGACATTGAGAAATAAAATCTTCCCATAAGAAAATATATTACTCCTCTGTCAGAATTTTTTCTCCTTCGATAGGTGGATGAAAATCAAAACAACATTAGGTAGTAATTTTCGACAAAATATTTATGATAACGTATGTATTATTCCTCGGTCGTAGAGTATCTTGTATCAGAATCGGCGTCTTATTTTGAAAGCAACAAAATCAGCAAATAAATAGCGTGAAACGTAATACGAAACTTAGAGAGCTATTTGAAGTTCGTTACTGTATTATGCATTCGGATGGTTCCTGCTTGTTTAGTTTATAGATTCAATCAAATTCTTGTATTTGGCTATCAAACAATACATTTATTTCATGGTTTTCAAGGTATTCGACAACATTCAAAGGAAAAATTTTTGAAAAATTGGATTTCTTAGAAATTATTTATGGTTTTCAGATGTATTTTCAATAATAAATACTATAAATACAAGAAGTATTATTTGAAAATATAATATATTTTGATAAATGATAAATTTATAGTAAATTTTAGCGAAATTTAACTAAAATGGTTTACACTCTACATAAATATGTAATGCAGCCGTCCTATTTTCCTTTGCACACAAATTATAGAATACAATGTTGAAGGAAATGAACCAAAATCTAAGAAAAATCTTTATATGCAAAGAAATAATGGGTAAAAATATACGTATACATGCATTTTTCCCATAAATTCACAACTTTTATTTTTCTAAAATAACACCTTTAAATGAAAAAGTATTTGACCAACAATAAAATTTTGGTTCAATTTATTGACCCTAGTACTTAAAATACGTGCTGGATTTTTTACCTAAATGCCTCTATTAGTTTTAGAGCTATCATGTTAATGGTGGAGAATTTCTATAAAAGTTAAAGTTTTAAGAAAATTGAAGTCAAAGACGAATTTTAGCTGAAAAATATATGATCCTGAATGATAAGTCAGGCCTTTTTTTTCAAAGAGAAGATAAACTGTTTTGGGAAGAGAAAAATCTGAAGTAAGAATAATAATCTTAAAAAAATCATCAATGCGATCGATAACCAGTGTTTATAACATAGTCGGATACCTTAAAGGGATATTTTTTTGCTTTCTAACTATCAGTATTCAAATGCTCAAACTTCAGTATTCAAGCCTTCTAATTTAATTTTATGTAATATTCAGCGAACAGTTTTGTATTACGAATTTTTAAAAACTCAGTTGGGAATTTTTAACGGTAAAACAGAGCATAAGACTTCTATATGTCCTTGCTCATCAAGTATAGATAACCATCTTGGATACATCCACCACACCAAAAATTTAAGGTGCCTGACTACTCTCGAATAAAACTTTTTGAAAAATTGGATTTTATTAAAACTATTTAAAACAATGGTTTTTTAGATATATTGTCAATTATAATACAAATACTATAAATACAACAAAAATATTTAAACCAAAATGCATTTTCAGATATAGGAAGATTTGTTATAAATTTTAATGAAATTTAACCATAACGTTTAACATACAACACAAAATTGTAATGCAGTAATCCTATTTTTTTTGTACATAACTTATAGAATATAGTGATGAATGAAACGAACCAAAATATTTGCGATGCAAACAAATTATGGGTAAAAATATACGTATATATGCATTTTTCCATAAATTAATGATAACTTTTAAATAAAACGGTTAACACTCTACACAAAATTATAATACAGTAATCTTATTTTTCTTTGTACACAAATTATAGATTATAATGATGAATGAAATAAACCAAAATCTAAGAAACACTTTGCTATGCAAAGAAGTTATGGTTAAAAATCTAGTACATATGCATTTTTTTCATGTTCATAGTTTAATTTTTCTAAAAACACCGATAAATGAAAAAGTATTTCGCCAACAATAAAACTTTTGGTTCATTTCATTGACTATATAATTTAAAACACAATCTACAATTTTTATGTAAATATCTATGTTGATTTTTGAGTTATCATGTTAACGGTGGAGAATTTTTATGAAAATTAAAACTCAACTTAAAGACAAATTTTAGCTGATAAATATGTTTTGCTCAAATTTACATTTGATTCTAGGTCAGGCCTTCCTTTTTCTAGAAAAAATGAACGGTTTTGGGAAGAGGAAAGTCTGAACAACAAGAAATTACAATAAAAAAAATTTGCCAAAGTGGACGAAAACCAGTGGTTTTTAACGCAGTTGTATACCTTAAGTAACTTTGACTAATTTGAATATTAAGGAAAAAGTAAACACGACGATTGCAAAAAAAAAAAAAAAAAAAAAAAAACTTATTTTACTAAAAAAAAATCCCATTGGCAAGTCTGAGGCTTTTCTGTTTTAATTGTATTATTTCTTTTTACATTTGGATTTAAGTAAACATATACAATATCTTTATACAAATAATACATATATTAATTTGTTTTTCGATTCATCATAGTTGAAGCTTTTCTGATTGAGCTGAATTATTTCTTTTTGCATTTTATTTAAATAAACATATACAAGTAGTTACATTCTACATTAATAAGTTAATAAATGTTATACATCTACTTTATATTATAAGTCAAATTTTTCTTTGTATTAAAACATATTCTACATCAATCTTTGATGTTTACTTTCGTTTTAGTCTCACTGTATTTTTCCATCCTCAATATTAAGAAAATTTAGCAAAAGGAACATATCAACCACAACCATTCACCTACCCTTTGAATACGTTATGCTCATATATTATGCAACTGTAGGAAAGTGATGTTGGCTCACAATAGAACGCGGGACCTTTTGGTTTGAAAGCCAGTAACATACCACTGGACAAAAGCATGCTCATGTCCCGTAGATGTTATCTGTCTTATTAAGATATCACCACAGACTCACCCTCCAGTGAGTATGACGAACGATATGCGTTATTGTTGAGTGGTGGTGAATTGGTTTGTTGAGTGAGTGGTTGGTGTACGTAGCTGTTGTGTCTAATGCTCCGTACCCATCTTTGTTTGGCGAGCGGAGAGCTTTTTAGTTACGCCAAGCGTTATGGCGAGCGTGCGTGGATTGTTGCGTCAAGTGAGTCTGACGACTTTGGTTGCGGGTAGATGGCACCACATCAGTTGTATGAAGGTTGAAGGTTCATTGTTCGAGATCACCAATGTGGGAAGAGAGATGTGCTCGGAATAGAACCTGCGACCTTTGGGTCCGAAAGCCAGTAACATAACCACTGGGCAAAAGCATGCTCATGTCCCGTAGATGTTATCTGTCTTCTTAAGATATCACCACATAACTTTGGAGCGAATGGTGGTTTGGGGCTGTAGGGGCCACGATTGGTAAAAAATTAAAGAAATTTTCTTGAAATCGTGTCATAAAAACCATCGCAACTGGTAGTCTCCCTATAGGAATTAGCCTAAAACTTACAGAATTCGTTGTCATATATCGCCATATTCCTTGTCATAATTCCAATAAAAGGAAGCAATACACTAAAATATTCTCGTACACTCAACAACAAATAGTTTATGCTGCGTCACCCCCCTTTAAGTATAAAACTTCCAGAATTTGAGTAAGGCCATGAATAGCGTGTACGGAGAACTCCTGTTTTCATATCATCTTCACGTGTAACACACATCAGTGTTTTCTGCTCTATATAATCTTGATACAGAACTACGATTTCAGTAACAAGATCACATATCGATTTTCATTTATCTATGTAGTAGTGGTTTTTAAAATAATTGCACTTGCACTCATGCGAATTGACCGACAGGATTAGCTGAAAATTTGACAAACATTAAGAGGTAAGTGTCATGTACCGAATTTCCCTAAAATACTTCTTGTCTTTTGTAATTAATAACATCGCTTTCACCCAGGCAGATAGACAAACGCAGCGTTCTGCAAATTCGTCCAAAATTCAAATTCAGGCCGTGTTGGCCTGTCGGTAAGCTTTCGGCTTCGGAACCGGTCCTATTTTTCTGAAGAACAGGCGTGTTAGTGGGTCTGGAGTCTAATCACCCTCCCGCTGGTGTGGAGAAGGGGATGCCAGCTCTGGTGTTGCCTTCGTTATCTGACCGTGGTTCAGAATTACAAGGTCCGTCTCAAAATAGCCCTAGTGTTGCTTCAATACGGGACGTTGATATAATTAAGCTAAACTTATCTTCAAAATAAGCGAGAAGACTTCATACCAAATTTTTCCAGATTTTTAATTTGATTTTAAATCTAATGTAAGCATTAGGAACTAATGCGTCTATTCTCTCTTCTTCAATGAGCAATATTTTGATGAACTTGTCCTTTGGTTCTTAGCAAGAAACGAGCAATGGTAAAGAATTTCAAATGTTGCCTTTGAAACATTTTAAACTGCTCATTTTTTTATTTAATTTAATTTAATGTTTACTATTTAAGTTTTTTTAATTGTATCTAAATTTTTTTTCTAAAATACAATTTTTTGGAGTGTTTTTTGAAACTCTTTTTTCTACTCGTGTTGCCGATTGTACATTTCCAGCACTCGGCGGTAAAAACTGTTTTTTTTTTATTGTGTCTAAATTTTTGTTCTAAAATGCCTTTTTTCTGAGTTTGTCTTGAAACGCTATTTTTGTTATTCGCTTTGCAGATTTACATTTCCAGAGCTGAGTGACATAAAACTGGATACTAAAACTTTACATCTATCCAATTCCTACATTTTGATAAATATGAAGGCCAAATAAACAGGTAAACTTGGAAAATTCTATACAAAGCAAATAAATAGTATTTAAAAATTTTGAATATGTAATCCGTTTAAGGTATCCGACTCCGTTTAAAACACTGATTATGGACCACTTTGGAGATTTTTTATTGTTAATTCTTTTAGTTGAGACTTTCCTCTTTCCAAAACAGTTAATCTTTTCTATGAAATGGAATGCCTGACCTATCAAAAAGGGAATTTTCAGTAAAAAATATTTCTCAGCTAAAATTTCTCTTCAATTATCTGAAAAGTTTAATTTTCATAAACATTTTCCACCGTTAACATGATATCTCAAAAACCTATAGAGGTATTTACATAAAAAGTTCAACGTGTATCTTAAATAATATGGGTAATGAAATGAACCAAAAGTTTTATTGTGGGTAAAATACTTTTTCATTTATAGGTGTTTTTAGAAAAATTAAGTTGCAAATTCATGAAAAAAAGGCATATACACGTATAATTGTAACCAGAACTTATTTGCATCTCAAGATTTGACTTAGATTTTGGATCATTTCATTCATCATTATATTCTATAACTTCCGTACAAAGAAAAATAGAATGGCTGCATTACCATTTTGTGTACAGTGTCAACCGTTGTGGTTTAGTTTCATAAAAATTTATGACACATTTTCCTATTTCTCAAAATATTTTAAATTTTCAAAAATGTTTTTTGTATTTATAGTATTTTGTATTATCATTCACAATACATCTAAAAACCATAGATTTAAATAGTTTTTAAAAAATCCAATCTTTCAAAAAATTCCCTTCGAACGTAGTCGGATACCTTAAATACTCATATTATTATACAAAAAAATATTTTTTTTTCTTTTTTGGAATATCTTTGTACTTTTTTTTGTAATGTGAAATAATTGTTTATTTGTAATAAATTGAGTGGAAACGTGCATTTTTGTTTTTATACAGATGAAGTCTCTGAAGCAACATGAGCTGGCTAAATTCTACCTCATTTCCGCAAAAACAACTTCATAGTTTTCATTATAAGGAATGTGTGACAATAACTTACATTCTTTTGAGTGGTAGATTTTTTGAAAAATATTTCAGACAATGAATTAACAATTTCCATCTATGTTTGTGGTCCAACAAATTTGAGGTGTTTGTTATTTTTCTTCTTTTTCGTGTTATTAAAATGCCGTATTGTTAAGCCGCATAGATTTTTTTTAGATCTGTGAATCAATAATCTTATAATTTATATTTTTTCAATTTTTAGGCTATAGATATTATGATTATCAGGATTGATTAACATCATGATTTTAACAATTTATTGTAGTATTCTTGATGATTAAAGTTTCCATTATATTGTAAATTTTTCATATGAATCTTAAACTACAATAGGAAATACGACAGAATTTAAATTCTGGACAGAATTCTGGATATATATATATATATATAACATTAATAAAACAAACTAAGCAAAAAGTAATACAACAGAATCTAAACAATATTCAATAGAAAAAGAATCCAGCCTGAAAACTCCGTCAAGGGCGAATTTTTATCTATATATATATATACAATCATAAAATTATTAAAACAATCAAAACCCATTTCTTGATCAACAAAAATTAAAACGAAACCAACTAGGTCGAAATCGAAATTAAAACTCAATTCAGAATTACACGCTAAAAGTTCACAAAATGAAAGGTAAATGAAAAAGAACCAACTAATGAAACAACTCCAAAATACTATAATTAAAGAATTATGTAAACGAAACAGAAACACTACTAACCACCGAAACGAAACCAAAACAGGAATCGAAACTAAAAATCATTAATGATTCAAACAAGTTTAAGAATTAAAAAGTTTTTTAATCAATCATTGTATTGGAGAGCGCAAAGGCAGCTACAACTAAAATACAAACGAATATAAATTAATTAACAAAATAAGCTAAGCAAAATGTAACACAACTGAATCAAAACAATATATATATATATATACCCAAGTCCACATTCGTCAGTAATATTTCAAGGGGATAAAAATATTTCCCATCTATTAATCTGCGCCTTTATTGAATGCTGAAATCCAATTTTTGTTTCGGCAATGAGTAATTGATAGAACTTTTTTACATTGAAATTCATTGCTAATAAATTTCATCATTATAAATAGCAAAGATCAATGAACTGAGGTCTGCCATTTTTTTATTTTATTATTATATTGCCGCATAAAAGACAAAAACTAGAAATTGCCGTGGTTCAGTTGGCAAAGTATTTAAGTTCTGTTGGTTGATCCATGGTTTGAATTCCAGCTACAAGTTTTAGCAGAAGACTCTAATTCTTTTATTTAAAATGTTATATATTGTTTAATTAAGATCTGGATAATTCTAGATATTCCATAAATATTCAAATTGGGTTGTTTTCGAATATTCTAAATGTGAATAAACCTGAGTCTCATGTGCTTTCGTAAGTTCTCTGTTTCGACTGTTGCAAAATGTTTCGCCTTAATAAATCTTATTGTCTGTTAAACTAAAAAAGTAGTTCTATGCATATGTGTGACGACATACTTTCTTCATGAGCAAAATTGATGGCTATTGTTGACATTTTATTTCAGCATTCTATAAATGTAATATTTAACTTTGCTTTTTTTATTTATGGATTACTATTTTTTTTATCTGATTTTTATGGATTCATTACGGATGGAAAAGAATCTGATGCAGAGAAACAAAGCTTTCATTGCTTTATATATTTACATGTAAAGTATTGTATTGGACAAAATATTTATTACTTAATCACTCAGCCAGTTTGCATGGGATTTTATGTTTCAAATTTCATTAGTCAATCTGTGGCAATCATATTTTCTATATTGTTAACTCTTTGTAGAATGATTCACCTAATACAAAACTTTGTTTATCACTCTGAAAAATATACACAATTGTTAATACATAATAAAAACATGCATAATTGTTAATAAAAAAATATACATAAGTTGAATTTCCTTGAAAAATTAATCTATCATTTTACCCATTCTGTAGATATGGTTAGCCATCAAAATTGAAAAATACATGAAACTTCAAAATGATACACCTCCTTAAATGTTGAACGAGAGGCACCATCCAAGTGCAAAGGGTTAATTTAATAACATTCTGTTAATATTTTGGAAATTTTATCGGTTTTTATTTAGTCGGATGACTGAATCAGCATTTTCAATCCATATTAACATTGCAGTTTAAGAATAATTCAGTCTTGCTTCATTTTTCTGTTAATGGCTTCACTTTATAACACTTCATAAGGAAATTAGCACCCATATCTAGAATATGAATACCACTTCCATCTACGAGTTAATCTAGTGTGTAAAAGCAACAGTTTCAAGTGTAAGCTTCCACAAATTTAAATTGCAAACTTTATTAAAATCTGTGCTAAACCTGCATTCTAAGCTCTGTATGCGTAACTATATAAAGCTTGTTCGTGCGAAAACTGGTTTGTTCAATAATGCCAACATCGTTACCATAATCCGTATGTTACTTATTCAACCATTTCTCCTTTTAGTCACTGCGGTAAAAAATTTGTGTTGAGAACATGGGTAAATAAAATATTTTTCACGTTATCACTGTAAAAAAGGAGTTGATCGTTTTTTTTCCCTCATTTTATTCTTTATTAAACATTTTCACGCTCTGTGTAGTGTGAGGTATTCGTGCGGGAATTTCCAATATGGGTAGAATAATTGAAATAAAATAGGAATGTTATGTTTTTCTTCATTAAAATTCTATCTTAATTTTTCTTTATTTCATTTTAAGGTATGTGTCTGCTTTTGGGATAAGGTCTTTGCTTATTTTTTGCATATTTGAGTAAATTACATTCGAAAAATGGTCTACAAAACAAAAATATATCGGTTAGTTTTTTAAAAGGGGATCTTTTTTTATTTGTCAACAAAAAAATTCTACTAGAAGCTGGAAGTTTTTACAGATTTCTAGTTTAGAATTTTATGGAATGATTTGTTCAAAATTTGACATTTAATGGAAGAAATACGTTGTATAATTCCGAAATAAAAATTTAAAAGTTGGATAATATTTTGAATAGTACCCAATTTATTTAAATATTGGTAAATTTTAAATAAGTAAAATAAAGCTTTCATTTTTGTTTTCAATTTCTATTATTAGTTCAAACTCTCCCTATGTATGTATGTATGTGTGTATGAAATGTAATATTTTGTTCAAGTATTCAATAGTTAATAAAATACATTTTATTTGATCCACTCTAGTTCAAATACGTTTTTTAAGTCTGTAATGGATGACAATCGATATTAACATAGGTTTTTCTTTAAAATATTAAGTCGTAAATTGAAATTAATTGAATTTTAATATTTTAAACAGGGCTTTAGCAGTTCTTAATGAAAATTGAAATCAACAAGCAGTAACGCAATTAGTCAAATGCAAGGAATTCAGTATTTTTCACTGGAAGGTGAAGAATACGATTTCAGTTTTTGCGAAAATCAATATTTTTGATAACTACTTATAAAAAGTAACTAAAATAAAAAATTCTTTGTTGACATAAGTGAGAATTGAATTTAAAAAAATTACTTGTTCTTTTTTGAACCTTTTTTAAAACCAAATATGCAGTTTATTCGGGTGTTCAGGATTTTTGGATCGTATTGAGAAATTATCAAACTTGGACAAAAATATGTATTATTTTTTAATTTACAAAGGTTTTTTTTGTATGAAAATTTTATAAAAATTTATAATTTAAGAAAATAGTATTTAAAGATATAAAAAAACCTCTGTGCAATTTTGAAAATAATTATAATTTTGCAAAGAATAAATTTGTGAATTTTTTCACAAGTTTTGGCGAAAATTCTCCAAATATTTGAAAACAGTAAAGTTGTAATTAACAAAAAATTTACATTAATGTGAAGTTAACAAAAAAATTTATTCGATTCAAAAAAGATTGAAATTTTTTTTCCATTTATTCATTTTAATTTAATGTTTAAATTCCTTACAATAAATAAAAAATGCTCTAAATGAATTTATTTTGAATTAGTATCTTTTCTCCCACATTATTACGAGTTCTCTAAAATTTTAATGCCTCGTAATATAGCCCATAATTCGAGTTTCTTTATTTTTAAATGTAAACATATTACATATATCCACACAGTCCTATTTTGACTAAGTAAATGTATCCTAAAGTGAAGTGGATTTTCAAATCCGAAAAAGAACACTGTATTTCATTGACTTTTGAAGCTGTGAAAGCTATTTTGAAGTCATAACGGTGTATATGGTCGGATCTTCATTCCGCGACAGTGATTTGGAACGATCATGTTTGGACCACACTTGACTCTACTAATGCGATTCGTGGTATTCATGTTGGACTGAAATTGTTAAAACGAGTCAGAGACGTCAAAGTCCATCAAATGCTTAAGGAACTGTTTTCTTTATTATTTTTTTACGAAAATTAAAAATAATTATTTAATTCATTCTTAAGGTTGAAGTGCAGTTTAGTGCCACACCCCCCAAGTTTGTTGCCAGCATTGCAACCCAATGAGCAATCTTTTAGCAACCCTAATGCTGTCTTGTTTGCCGCTTTTTGTAATAGCCGAGATGCACGTGAACTGCAGTTGTTTTCTGAAAAATGTTAAATTAAAAATTATTATAAAAATATCTATAAACGATAGTAATGTAGATTTGTATTGTAATTAAAAGTATTGTTACTACTAATAAGGCATTACAAAGTTATTTTTTAATGTGAAACCGAACAGAAAATATTTATACTTTTGAAATTTTCGACTGTCGGTATGCACTTTGAAAAATCTTCTGAATTCTTAATTTAAAATTTTTCTGCATGGAATTCTTTGTCCTTTTTTCCATTGAGGGTCCCCTTTATAATTTGTTATATCGGTAATTGTGCAAGAATGAAAGCTAGTGAATGAGATAGCAGAAAGTATTTTGAATGGATAAAGGGTGAGTGGAATATATATATATATATATAATATAAAGTTGAAGTTAGGAGAGGTTGTTTGTCTGTACTGTTCCTATTATCCCTAGCATTTATGTTCAAAGTGCTAGCGAAGCTGCTATGTTTCCGCTCCCGTTGCTAGTGAAGCCATAGAATGTTTTTTTAAGTTAAAAAATTCTTCCCGGTGTTTCTTCAGAAGCCGAAAGGCATCGCATGATCTAAATTTTGTTATTTATTCAACAGACTTGCACAGCCGGCTTGATAAATTTTCTTTCAAAGTTGTTATATAAGCAGCGATAGTAATACCAAAGATAAAAAAAACATTTAATAAAAATCTTAGATACAGAATAAATAAACCTCGAATTAAAATAAAAATGTCATTGCTTATTAGTAAAGATCATAATTTTAATGCAGAAAGTGGTAACCATCACTGTTTAGTAAGAATGTTTATTTTGTCATCCATCTTTGCTGGGACTTGGCATTCTTGATTCAACAAGGGGCCACACAAAACTATATTTTTACCTATTCGTAACTTTCAAATCATTTAATTGAATTAAATGCGCTAGTTTCAATCGCGTAGTAAATGAATGCATCGCTGCATGCTATTTATACTTCGTCTCTCCATTACAAATCTATGAGCGAAATGTGTCTTTGGAATAGGATAAATTAAAACATGACTTCTATTTTTAATTCAATCTAGTATATTGGTGGGTTCCTCTAGTTCCAAAAATATATCAAATCCTACTTAATTCGATGCTTTTTTTCAAACATAGTAGATACTCCTTCATTTTATATATATATTTCATTCTAATTTCCTTCCCAAGCATTTCAAGAGGGAGTTAAGTTCGGAAAATTCCTATAATCCTTTGCTTAAATTTCCTTATAATTTGGAATTAATTCAGATTAAATGAAATATCTTATGTCTCTGTAGAGTTCTAAGGAATTAACATGCCAGGAATAAAATAAAAGGAAAAACCGAGCAATTATTTGAAATTTATAATTATATATTTCATAATAATTGTTTCGAATAGAAACCCAAGATCATTTTACCATAAATTATTTTAAGTAAAAGTAATAATGTGAATTTCAAGGATTATCTGGAATGGAACAATTTCTGCGATGATTCGAAATTTATATTTTAATTCATTTAAATTCATCTGTTGTATTTCTGTGCATTTGCGACATTAAAAATCCTATTTATTGGATTTTAGTTATTGTATTGTTTTCGTAATATGAATGAAAATGAATAAAAAAATATTATTTAAATCGTTTCAAATTATGGATATGCAAATGTATACTTAGAAAATGGATAAAAAAATGTGGAAATCAAATATCAATGTACTAGTAACTGATTGGTTTATGATGAAACAAATATGTATATTAAAAAAAATCTCCAAATCATTCACTTTTATTTTTACTGCTCATCTGGCAACATCCTTAAAAAATGTGAATTTTTATTTTATTCTTATGTACTTAGCAAAAGAATATGGAAATATTGGGTATCTTCGTATTTGTCTTAAGTTGGTTGTTTTTAAGTTAGATGCAGTTCCTTTCTAAAATGGATTTCGCACAAAATAGTATATTAATAACATGATATCAAATTTGGTAAATATAGTTTCATTTCTTATATATTAGATTAAAAAAAGTTAGCTGATATAATTTTCCACTCTTGTACTTGAATTTCCATTTAGAATTTAAAATAAAATCTGTAATAAAATTTTGTTACCATACAATATTCAGATGGCTGTTTATTTATACAAAATACATATGAAGTTTACTCATAAGAGCTGCAATAGTTGATACTATTTCTCAGATTTTGAAAGATGTAATATGACTCTAGATGACCATGGATTTTTTTTTTTTTTTTTTTTTTTTTTTTTGGATTGTGTTAAACGATTTAGAAGATCTTTAGAAAAATAGAGCCTATTAAGTTTTTGGGTGAACTGCCAATGCAATAGACAGAAAAATCAATTGCATCTATATTTTATTTGCATTAAAATATAATTAATTTTCTTTTCTTTTATGCAAAGTATATAAATTATTGAAATCGTCAAAAATTTCGAACATAAGATCCTGACGAGCCATTATGCTTCAGAAGTCTCACAATCCAAAAAAAAAAATATTTCATTTTTGCGCATATGTCCGTCAGTACTATGACTATTAACTATTACTTAATCAGTACTATAAAAAATTTTGAATTACCAAAATGAAATTTGATGAGTAGACTTTACAACAAATGTGCATATATTTATCACATTTTCCACGAAAATCCTTCTGATTAAGTCTGGCTGAAAAAATACAAATGAGCACGATAACTGTATATATCGTGCTCAAATATGTAACGAACTTGATGATAAAATCTGATGAAGTATTAAATATCTAAAACTTAGATCTGTATCAAATTTGGAACAGATTCCGCTTAGGGATTTTCCAGTCTGTTTTGGTATGTACTTTTATATTCATATAAAAGCTATAATTTAAATCAGTGGGAAAGATCTCCCCTAAGCTATCTTATGTTCAAGACAATAAAATTGTCCTTTCTCCGCCTGTAATTATGGATAATGGGCAGGGTGGTGAATAACTGTAATGTAATTGGTGAAAGTCTGCAATTAGTTAGGCAATTAGTTTTGTTCTTATAGTTACGAAATATAAATTTTAAGCAAGAATCTAGCATTTTTATTGAATCTCTCACGATAATTATTCTGGGCTTATTTATGCCAATCGATTGATAATGAAAACTACAACTGTAGTCACAAGACAAAATTCCACTCATTTGATTTGAGATGCTCTGAATCATTCATCGCCTCATTCATCGCCTTAAAATATATTTGACTCATTGCATTTAAATGCATTCGAAAATATAAACCGACAGACGATCAGTCTTTGACAAATTTGTTTTAAAATTTCGTAAGGATCTATATTTTAGATGTTTTTCCCTATGTATCTAATTTTTTGTACCTACCTCTTTGCGTTTTGTAGTTATGGAATTCACTTGCAATCGAACAGCCAGATGTGTGTTTCGAATTTAGGGAAGTCTGAAATATGGATATTATTTAAAATCTCCAGTTCGAATTTTTTATAATTACAATTCTTTTATATTTGTGAAAGTAAAGCATTATGACTTAGAAAAATGAAATTTGTTATCAGATCTTATGATTACAATTGTCGTTTTGTCAAAGTGATCTGGAGAATATGATCAATATCGTTTTTGGATAATAAAAGTTGTCATAAATTCTAAATTTATTCATTAGGAAATTAGTTTTGTTCTTATATATTCTTTCATTTATTATTTATGGAATGAGGGATAAAAAGAAAGGATATCCATTTGATATTTACTATTTCTTGGGTTTTTTTTTTAAAAAGCTGGCATATAATATGAAATGAAATTTTTTGTTCACATGCATATCTTCTTTGCTGAATCGTTCAAAAAATGGATTCAAATGAACGACTATTTTTTTGTAAGAAAATGCGTCCTTTCATTTCTAGAAAAAAAGTTTAAACGATTTATTTTTGAACGAAGATTTGTTAAGAAGTTATAGTGGAAAATTAAAATCGTTAAACCTCCATTTTCAGTCTTTAGTGTGTCATAAAATCATTTTAATATCAAACTGATTTTTTCTAGATATTAAGAAACTTGAGTGCTTAATTTAATTCAATCGTTGAATGGATGTGAATTGTATAAGGCTCCAAACGGGTTTTCAATTTTCTTTATCTTCTGCTATGCAAATTTAAACAACGAGATATTATCTTTAGTAAAGAAATGCCTTAAGGTATCCGACTACGTTAAAAATACTATTTATTCAACACATTGGCCAGTTATTTTTTTATAGATATTTCTTGTAGTTCAGACTTTCCTCTTTTCAAAACAGTTTATCTTTTCTTGGAAAATGAAATCCTGACCCATCATTCAAGGACACCTATTTTTTATCTAAAATTTGTCTTTAACCTCAGTTTTCTCAAAACTTTAATTTTCATAAAATTTCTACACCTTTAACATGATATCTCAAAAACTAATTGAGGTATTTGCATAAAAATTTCAGAGTGTTCTTTAAATTATATGGCCGATGAAATGAATCAAAAAATTTTTTGTTGGTGAAATACTTTTTCATTTATAGGTGTTTTTAGAAAAATTATTTTGTGAATTTATAGAAAAAATGCATATATACGTATATTTTTTCCCATAACTTCTTTGCATCTTACCATTTTTCTTAGATGTTGGTTCATTTCATTCATCGTTATATTCTATAACTTGTGTACAAAGAAAAATAGGATTGCTGCATTAAAATTTTGTGTAGAGTGCTAATCATTTTGATTCAATTTCCTTAAAGTTTACAGCGAATTTTCCTATTTCTTATATTATATTTTTAGATAATTTTTAGTATTTATAGCATTTTGTTTTATAATTGGCCATCATTTAAAACAATAATTTTAAACAATTTTTTAAGCAAGCAATTTTTCGAAAATATTTCTCCGAACGTAGTCGGATGCCTTAAATGAGTTTTAAAATACAAAAAAATATCTATTTAGAAATCGAGTGTAACTTGAAAATTACAAATTACCTTCAATTCAGCGAAAAATATTGAATGTTGTGGAAACGAAAAATGCCCTTAATAAAGCACGTATAGTTTTTCAACCCCAATAAAGAGGATTTCGAAGGTAGAGGAAATGCTGATATTGCCAATTGGATAAATTATTTCAAGGAATCACAAAATTAGAATTTAAATGATATGAACCGAAGGTAATCAGTTCGAATAGAAATGAAAAATCTGATGAAATCAGTGTACATGTAATTCAATGCATCTGGATAAAGAGTTAATAAGAATGTGATTCAATTTTCCCTCTGACCACAGGTAATTTATGATTGATTGAAATTCGAATCAACCTCTGTATTTTCCTCTTTTAAAAAATCAACCATGCGAGAGCCAAAACAAATCTTGCTGACTCAAATTTCTTCCCCTCTTACTGCAAAATTTTTCCTAAATCTCACTGCGTCGGCTCTTTTTGTTTTGATTTCATTATAATGCATAATGCTTAACTGGCGAGGATATAAAACCTTGTCTTCAAAATTAAATAGAATGCAAGTTTAGTGATAAGTAATTTTCTTTAAAA
>JAPMOQ010054956.1:369592-398871 GCA_026543055.1 Argiope trifasciata
AAATTAAATAGAATGCAAGTTTAGTGATAAGTAATTTTCTTTAAAATCAAATAGAATTCGTTTAGTGATAATTTGTTTTCTTTAATATCAAATGGAATGTAAGTTTAGTGATAAGTAATTTTCTTTAAAATCAAATGGAATGTAAGTTTAGTGATAAGTAATTTTCTTTAAAATCAAATGGAATGTAAGTTTAGTGATAAGTAATTTTCTTTAAAATCAAATAGATTGCAAGTTTAGTGATAATTAATTTTCTTTAAAATCAAATAGAATACAAGTTTAGTGATAGTTAATTTTCTTTAAAATCAAATAGAATGCAAGTTTAATGAGATTTTTTTTATATTAAATTGAAACAAAGGTCCAAATAACTTTTAAAATATATAACCGGCACATATATGATGATAGGACTAAAGAAAAAGAGGATAATCTGCCATTTTAAATTTATTTCTGTCTTGGTACGATAAAAATTAGCAATAACATTTCACGTTTATTGATTAAATGGGTTCACCTTTAAATTATATTTTCAGGCAAACTAAATACCCAAGTAGAAACATATAAGCGATATAACATTCAGTATTGTCGCTATTGGTGATAGCAAGGACCGAATTCGCAACGTTAGGGCTCGTAGCCATGTAACAAAACAACTAGACGAAAGTGATTACTTCTGTCCAGATTTTGATTATCTGGCTTATAAAGCTGCCACTATACAATGTATAACATTACACAAACGTATACTCTTGGTTACAACCGACCATTTCACCACCACTGAACAGAGCAAATATCAACATGATTTATGTATGACCGGCTTCTGTCTTTATCGCAATCCATCCATATCACAAATAATTTCTTCAAACTGGTATGCCATCCACAAATTTGTCAATCACCAACATTCTTTTTCATCTTTCCCTACACCTGTCGGGCCGCGGTGGCCTGGTGGTAAGGTCTCGGTTTCGGAACCGGAGGGTTTTCAGGTTCGAGACTCGATTTTACCGAAGAACCGTCATGTGAGGTGTCTCTTGCACGTTAAATCTCTCAGACCAAACGTCCTCTTGCTGGTGTGGTCTGGTGTGGTGTGGAGAGGGGATGCCAATTCAAGTGTCGTCCTCGTCATCTGGCCGTGGTTCAAAAGGACGAAGTCCGTCCCAAAATAGCCCTCATGTTGCTTTAAACGTGACATAAATGTAACTAAACTAAACCCTACACCTGTCTTTCTGTTTAATAAGGAGCAGGCCTCCAATTAAATAA
The DNA here is from genome assembly GCA_026543055.1 of Argiope trifasciata. Classification (NCBI taxonomy): domain Eukaryota; kingdom Metazoa; phylum Arthropoda; class Arachnida; order Araneae; family Araneidae; genus Argiope; species Argiope trifasciata. Next base: position 370,835 of record JAPMOQ010054956.1, read on the forward strand.
GGATGTATCTATTGGTAATAAATAAAACTTACTAAGAATGGATTTTTAAATATATTGTTTATAAAACAGAAAATTATAAAATATAGCTTTTGCTATTACTATTAAAAAATGTGATAAAAAAAAAGGATATTTGATATAGTTGCGTATAATCAGGTCTTAGATTAAATTTTTTTCAAATCATGTTTAATAATAATAAAGTTTAAAAAGTACCTTTACATCAATAACTGATCGAGAACACAATTAAATATATGGCAGCTTGTCATCTTAGAAATAAGCTGTGCTGTTAAAATATTAACCAAGAATTTGTATTTTAAAAAACTGTTACTTGACCCATAAGAACGGTAAATTTTTAAATTTTAAAACTAGATATGAAATTTATTTTTAGTAGGTAATGCTATATCTGCTTCATTCCTTAAAGATTTTTTTCGTGCTTTGTTTTCTTCGGGAAGGTAATGAAAATCCTTCATACCATCAATACATTGTCTCTACCATAAAGTAAACCTAGAAAATAAATAATGCATTTTTAATCATTCAAACGAAATTTTCGCTTCTATAAGGACCTTTGAGAAATGTTTGATTCTGTCATTTTTGCGAATTATTCAATTATGAAATTGTTTATGCTTATCTATTAAAGTATAAATGCTTCAAACATTTCTTTTAAAATGAAATAAATTAATTAGAAAATTACGATTTAAAACTATTAAAAATTTTAAAATACTCCAACCAACAAAATTTTAAATTTTTCTTTTTTTTCCTTATTCTATATAAATTTATTTGGAACAAAACTGCGCCTGGTTTTGTCATTCATTCAAATATTAACTTTAAAAAATGGTTTTATGTACTTGCACTTAATTTTCCTTTGAATTTTGTTCTTTTTGAACTAAAATTGACGTTTAGTCAGTTAAGAAAATTAGAAGCACAAAAGGCAATCCATTTCTGCTATTATGCTATTGTTTAGCCAAAATCTTGATTATCAATTTAATTCAATTTCCACAAAAATTAAGATACCTGGAGCACTTCGAAAATATTTAAATATAATTACAGCATCATTTTGAGAAAATTCAATGATAAGAGCTATTTTTTTTTCTGTAGACCCTTCACATATTCATTTTATAATTATATTTTACGCAAATTAAAACATATATTTTGATAATTAGAAAATAAAAAAGAATATTTCATATTTCCGCTCGTTTTTGCTTATATCAAAATTTACTGTCCGTTTTAAAACCCGAGTATAAACATAGATTTTTTTTGGCACAAAAGCTAATGTGTAGACTTTGCTGCGCCAACCAGAGAAATACAATCACAGCAATATCAGAGTATAAAATTTTATAAATAAAAACTAAGAGAACAATTAAATTTCATTAATAGTCAATTTTTAATTAAAGCATAGAATTTTATGGATTTTAAACAAATCAAAAAGATTACTATGAGGGATTTTGCCAAGTAAAGCTGATAAAGAAATTGTAGATGTTTCAAAAAAGCGCATGCTCTGCATATTGGAACATGAACATTCCCTCAAAATATGATGAGCAGACATTCGACAGTTACATCATGAACACATTGGTGGTTGTTCGCCAAGTAAAAGATGAAGATGAGTTAATCTGGTATGCCTAATGCGTTAGCCAGTTAAAAGGGTATCCTCTTTTCTATTGTTTAGTGAAGGCCAAGATTGTAAAAGTGGTTTGACAGCATGGAATAGGCCAGGAAGTTGAGAGCTTAGTTTTATGTGCTGATCATTCGTTCCCTTCTTTCTCGCCCAAACTTCAATTTACTCTATAAATGGCAATTTCCATTTATTGGAAACTCCTGATTAGCCGTAACTAAGGCCCTTGGGTTTGTTCACTTTCACAAATTGATAAGAAACCCGCTGTGTTGAAACTGTTCAACAATCCAGTCATACATAACAGATCTTCTCAAGGTATTTTTGTATACTGACCCAGGACCAAAGGTGTGACACTTCTTTGCTGCTGAATCAATAGAGGACTGACTATTTGGTTATATCATTAGATACCAACAGAGCTTGACTAAGGCGAGGAAATATAGGCAGTTGCCTGGGCGCCCACTCAGAGGGGGGAGGGTTTCAAGTCAAACAGAACTCGTCAAGTTATGTACTTCTATGCACGGTTCTTCATTATTGAAGTAGTAAAACAGATGCGGCAATCCAAACAAGTTTTTTCCCCAAGCCCCTATTAGGCTAAATCGGGCCCTGGGTACCAACTCCCAAAACTACAGTTATCTAGTGGATATGATTGTGAACAATGCAACTAATTTATTTTGATTAGAACAAAATATATCTAATTCTATTGCTATCATCTTTTGTGTGGACGAACTCATTACATTTTAGTTTTCAAAGCATTGACATCAAAAAGTAATGTATAAAAGATCGTTCTGTATTCATCTTAAGTTCTCTCTACTGGTTTTACAATTTACATTATTCGAAAACAAGGAAGCTGTAGTTCCAGATTCAAGTAATTATAATTCTTAAACAGCTATTCTTGTTTCCGAAAATATAAATGATCGCAAATGCTTATCAAAATGCCCTGGGCGCTGAAGTATTAACTACTGTTGTCCTAACAACACCAGTCTTTCACTCAGACAGCTATCGATTATCAAAGTAACTGTAACTTTCGCCAGACATTTTACTGGATACGAAATTAGAAAATGGTTGCCTCGGGTACTGACTTGGTTCTAGCGAAATGGGACTTACAGGAATGGTAAATTCAGGAATCTTCGAATAGTTCGAGACAGAATCATTGGCCACCGGCTGTAAATATCCCACTTCGAATTAGATACAGAAATTCTTATAGGTAATGTCTGCATTAGTTATTCGATAACGATATATACTTATCATGTTACAATGTATTTGTTTGTAAAATGAAGGAAGACTTTTGAAGTTTAAATTTAATCTAGGTAAATGATTAAACATTCTAAATATTCAGGTCCTGAAAGGAATTTAATTCTTACTTTGGTATGGAAATAAAACTGCAAGTTTGAGTAATACTTACTGATTATAATTCATCTTTGTTTTATTTTTTAATATGTAATTAAAATGGGTTTTTAAAATATTTATTTTTTTCTGTAAAGAAAATAATCATCATAATGTAAATGTCATTGTGATTATGTATATTTGTGCCACATCTTCTATAAATTTGGACAAATTTGGAAAATCTGTGAACACATTTTAAATCAAGAGAAAGAATACTGTCAACTTATAAAAATGACGTTAGCTGAATATATAATTAATAAGAAATCAACCAGAATTTTTACTTTAACATCGACTTGGAGGGAAATAACATTGTAAGAAATAATACCTTCTAAAACTCAAAATTTTATCATTTTAATGATATTGATTTTACTTTTGTATAATTCCATTTGTTATTACTTTTAAAAAATTCAATAAAATTAATGTTAACTTTGAATAATCTATTACGATTTTATAATATTTTTTATTCTAATTTATCTATTAGGATTTATTTGCATCAAAATAATTTAAAAATTCCTATACGTCGACATAAACCAAGTGCTGAAAAGAAGGCTAGAAAAATCTAGTTTTTGCAAGCAATTAAAACAGATGTACAAGCTGAAAACAGCCAATTCAGACAATGAAAAATTAATCCTTTTTTTTCTTGTTTCCCACAGAAACTCTGTAGAAAATTATTCCAAAAAAGTGTAAGCAATTTTTTTAAAAAATTACATTTTTAACAGTAGTAATTTAAATTCTTGTGCATTTTTTCTTTCTGTTAAAAAATTAATTCGATTAATTAATTAGTTTTGAAAAGGAAATTTGTCTAATTCCTTTTATTGGAAAAAAATTGACTTTCAACAATTCTATAATTATTTTCAAAAATTTCTCTTTTATATTAATACTTATCGTCTGCCATTTTTTTCACAGTATTGAAATAATAATTTAACGGCTTCTTAGTTCAAAATAAGTCAATAAATAAAACGTTTACCAGCGAATGAAACTTATGTTCATCAGCTTCTATCCATGAGAAGAAAAATTATTTTCCAGTATATATATTTTCACAAATCTTAATTCAAAATTTGAGTAAATCAGTTTATTATTTTTCAAATATGACAATTTTTTAATCGATGTTAATTTTTAAAATATTTTGCGCAGACGATATTGAAATATGGAAGTTTGTAGGTATTCCTATGTTGAGCAGTGTTAAGATTTTAAATTAATCTGCCTCTATTATTTAAATTTATCTATAATGTTTGTAATATATATTTGTTGACAATGTTTTTTATTTGTTTTAAATTACTGATATAACGGTGGCAGAACGAAAACGTAATTAATCACTCAAATGTAAAAAGAAGCTTGGCAAATAAATCGTTCGAGGCAAATATTTTGTTATTCTTATAGAACGAGAATATATATGAATGATTGTTGCTAGATCATGTGAGCAAAATGATTTGAAATAATTTTAGAATCAGAGAATAAAAATTTATCTGTAGGAAACTACTTATTTCTTTCAAGCTCTAAATTAATAACGAATCAACAATTTATTTTTCTGTTAATTTGTCCTTTTAAATTTTATTGTACTGCAAGATGTGCCATACTAATACGACAGAATTTACAAATTTCTAGAAAAAATAAACTATTGGAGATTTTTAAAGTTATCTACTTTAATGAAAATGCTGATGTTTTAATATTGGTTGATATTTTGATTTTAATTAAAACCATTTAAGTCAATAAAAGGATTTTTTTAGATTAGTAATGTAAATCGAAAAAATTACCCGACTGCAGAAAATAAAAAGTATAACAGTAATCTATGTTAAACCATGTATTTTTGAAGCAGAATTGTGTCCAAATAAAAAAAAAAGCGCTTTGGATAATTAAGTTCGCTTTTACTCCATTCCAGGATGCATTTTTTATGTGCAAGCAGCGCGGATAAAACACGTTAGGGGAGCAGAAAATATTTATGTGTCGTCTGATATACAATGCGAATCTGATAGGGATTTCTTTACACGTGTCTATTTAGATAAGGGAATTATAGGGAACTTGTAAAACAACGTGAAAGATCGACAAATTTTTATCCCTTCACTCTGAGTGTGGGAATTGTTGATTGTCAATTTCCGCAATTTTATAGAGCTTTTGTTGCATTGATTAAATTCAAAAAAGGAATTGGAACAGGAAATAACATATCATTTTAAAATATTTTAATGATTTAAAGTAAGCTAAACATTAGGAAATAATTGTTATATATATATATATATATATATATATATAATATACATACATTCGGCGTTTTGACCATTTAAAACATTTTCTCTTTTCTTAGAATGATATATTGAAACTTCTAGATGTTTGGTTTTTTGCCTCTTAATCGCATTTTAATGGAGTTCAACATGCTATTCAGACATTATTCTTAGTTTATAAATTTTTGTCATGTCTTTTTGCATTATATGAAATAAAAACTCATGTTTCTCTGATTTTGCTATATTTTCTTTACATTCAATTCATTTCATTTCCTAGAATTGAATTTATATTATTCCTCTCTTCAAAGTAGGAATGCAGTTTCAAATATAATCTTTCAAAACTAACGAGCTTTATAAACAAGGACACGAAAATTTCTGGAACAATTTTTTCTCCTGTTTTAAAAAATTAAATCTTATAATAAAATTTATTTAATAAAATTCCAAAGATAATTCTTTTTAAGAGGAAATTCGTGTCAGAATGCTTTATTACAAATTATGAAATGTCCTATTGTAAGTTTTAATCCGTTTAGACAGTAGGAAAATGAAAATAAGTTTCCTGTGAAATTTCACAGAGCTTTACGGTCTTTCATATGCAATTTAGGGAAATTCTGATACATAATAATCTATTTAATTTAAATTAAATGAAAATTATTTTTAATTCTAGAAAGTGTTTCCTTTAATTATATTTACAAATTGCAAACGCATAACTGTCATCGATTTATATTTGCCTAATTTTTAAATGTTCTGTTCTGAGTGGTTAAAATCCTAAGGTGTACACTTTAGACGAATCGGTTTGGTCCCTACAATTGGATATGGACATAAATGATCTGACATAAACAACCATGATCATAATGTCCATGTTTTTGTCTTGCACCATATTGTTGTGGGATTGATAAGGAACTCTTGTAGTAGTTCTAGAACAGACAATTCTATCCTGAATGCCACGAGCCGTTTTGCTTATCTGTTTTAAAGTTTTCCAATTTGTATTTGGAGTATTGCCAATTCCGACGATGCATACTTTTATTGAAGGTTCAAGATGAACTCTTTTCGCATTGGTCATTCTCACTAACCAGAGTTTCCATTTACTTCTCTACCAAAACCGGTTACCGTTAAAAAGCGGTATATTAAAGTTGATATTATTTCTGTAAATAGTTTGATATAGTTATTCAAATAAGGAAAAGGCTAATGTAAATAATCCTAATGGAAGCAAAACTCACCAACAAGGGTCATTATGTATTAACGCCACATCAGCTACAGATTTGGCGGTTTTTAAGTGCCGCCAAATAAAAAAAAGGGCTACAAATATCAACAAACAGCAAGACAACAAGGAATCCAAAAGATAACTACGTGCGTGTGCGAACAACAAGATTGTTTTTCATTGGCACATTACCGCGCGGTGGCCTTAATATGAACCAACACAAGAATAAAGTGTACGTTACATTACATTATTACTCTATTATGTTTACTCTATTATTTATTACTCTATTATTACATTATTACACTATTATGTTTACTCTATTATTTATTACTCTATTATTACATTATTTCTCTATTATTACATTATTTCTCTATTATTACATTATTACTCTATTATGTTTATTCTAATATTTATTATTATTTTCATTTATTACTCTATTATTACATTATTACTCTATTAAGTTTTGGAATAGAAATTCCGATCGTTTTCCTTTTTTACAATCTATTAATATCAATGCCATGGATAACCTATGCCTAGAGCTATATAAATGTGCAATCTTTCTTTTTAATTGAGATTGTTTGTAATTTAATTTGTAAATCAAAATTTACGAGGATTCTTTCAATCATTTATCTGTCCCTTACGTTCATTCTTAACTTGAAATATCAAATGTCTGAAATAGATGCATTTTTCAATTAGGAGGTTGATTCATATATTAAGAGATTCTTCAACTAAATAAGAGATTGAGTAAATTCGTACATTGAAAATAAATTATATTATTATTACTAAGTTTAAGTTTGATGGAGTTTATAAGCGCTAAAACCACTTCTGATTAAACAGCACAAACGACAAGGTATATGCAAACATATTGTTCATAAAAAGCGCATGATCACGGTTATCAAAATCTCTACTTTAAAATATTATTCAAGATCAAAAAATATATGCATAAATAAACTGATATATAGATTTAAAGCATTAAAAAGAAAATGAAAAAAATACTTTAAAAAATGATTGGTTTCTTTCATTTTATTACTTTATTATTACCGAGGTTTATAAAGTAAAAAAAGAAATCATATTTTATAAATTTTTACTCAAAATATCTGCTTTTTTCTATTCTTCTCGAGTGTAACAAAGTCAAGATTGTCAACGCAAAATATATACATTATATTTCTAAATATAATCATCAAAGTCCGACTCATGAAAACAAACCACTTTAAGTATCTATCCTCTTTGCAGACCACTTCAGAGGTAACCTTGGACAATGGCTGCAATCTAGAAAATCCATGCTTCACATCTTCCAGAAGTGCCTCGCATTTATTTACTCAGCAGAGCCGCATCCTTCCCAAACGCGAGGATAAGTATCGGATTTCGTAAGCCCTGGAAGATTTGAAGCTTAGCATTTGTAAAACCGACTTCACAAACCTCTCAACTCGTTTGCGAACTCGGCGTGGATGATGTCAGAGATTTGATAGCTGCTTTAGTAGAGATTTATTCATGTTTGCTTGTAAGGGATTTTGATGCGTTTCTAATGAATTAAAAGAGTTCTTTGAGTTAAGACAGATTTTAAGAGGAAATGTGTGCTCTTGGTAATAAATTTGAATTATGTATATAAACTATTGCATTTAATGTTTAAGTTTGGAAACAGTAATTTAGCTGTGAAATTTTATAAATATTAAAACTCCACGCCTATTTTGGCGATCTTTTCTTCTAATTCTCGATATCAGATTTCTTTGATTTTCTCACAGCAAGAGATTGATGTAAATTTACGAAGTCTTCATACATTTAATTATTTTGTTAATTTCATATTAACAGTTATGAGGAGAATATGTAAATATAATCTTCACTAAGACAGACAATAACAACTAAGTTAATAAGGATTTATAATTAGTTAATAAGAATTATAATTAGTTTAGTTACATTTGAGCCTCCTTTTTAAGCAAAATTAGAGTTGTTTGGGGATGGATCAGATAATTTTGAGCCACGACCAGATGACGATGTCGACACCTCGGCCGGCGCTCCCTCTCTCCAAACTTCACTAGCACCTTACCGGGAGGACATGTGGCTCAAACCTGCTTACATGACGGTTCTTCGGTGGAATCGGGTCTCGAATCTGGAACTCTCCTGTTGCGGAAAAACGAGTCCTCAACATCAGGCCACAGCGACCTCTCTCTCTCTATATATAAATATATATAGGATGCTTCGTTGTTAAAGAACTCTTTAAAAATAACTCCTGTTGAACCTTTTGAGGTCGTTATGTCCACTCTCAGCCACTGGCGCATTTCTACTATTTCGGTTGTATATTTGTTCTCAGCCACCACAGCAAAGAAACATATAAACTTACAATGTATTTGTAGTTTCTTATTCTCCATTTCGTATATGTCAGTTTACATTTTCATAGAAAGAACAGAAAGGACCAAATAACTTATTCAAGAACAAAAATGGAGCTTTTATCACTTTGTGATAATGAAACCTAATATGTTTGGTTGGTCTAATATTTTTCATAGCCTCTGACTCTCTATTTGAAATCAAGAGTATAATTGACGCCGCCTGAATTACTTTGGCGATATATAATCGAAAACCAGGATTTACAAATAGAGACTATTTTAAAAGATACCACACGATGACTAACTATAATTCTTACAATAAAACCACGCATTAAAACGTGTTTAAAATATCAAAGTGTATAAAAGAATGAGAACGAATAAATTGTGTTTTTACTTCGTTATCTTGCATACTATTTATTTCTGTTTGCTCAATGGAAATTAATTCCGACTAGCAGAGTGTATATGTTCAAATTTAATACGATCACAAATGTATTATTAAAAAAAAGAATAAAATTGAAGGAAAAGTATTCTGTATTGTTTATAAAGCCATGGATAATAATTGTAGACGTGCAATAAATATTTCATTGTTTTCTTTTAAAAGAAAATTTTGGCGATCATTCTGGTCATCTCCGAAAAAAAGAAACGAAGCTCAAGATTAAAAGAAGCAGTCTATTTTAACGTGCGACTTAAATCTAAACTTGCACGAAACACTTTTCTTTCAGTAACTTTTTTTATTGCCAGCAACTCCAAAAATAAAGACAGTACTTTTAAAATACGATTTTATGGCCTTCAGGACCGATGCTCAAATGCTTGTCTCGGAATTCATGACACGCAACGGAAGTTCCACCACAGAATACTTGATAGCAAAATGTGCTTAAAATATCACGGGGAATGACCTTTAAATACAAAATATCACTGATGTTACTTTTTTATTATTCTCTTAAAAGTGACATATTTTTACTATAAAAAAATAAATATCAAAAAAGGATTAATTAATAAATCAAGTGATATTTTTAAAAGTATTCTGGTCTGAGAAAAGGGAAGATTTATATGAGGATTTAATTAAACAGTTTCAAATAGCTTAACTATAAATATTGTGCAAATTATCAGCCATTTAAAAAAATTACTTTAATTAAAATAATAATATCAGAATATTGTATTATTTGTTAACTTTTTGATGTATAAACTATGTATATATTGAAATGCACTCATTAAAACTTGAAATATATTTATATACATATATAATATAATGCCGTGAAATGAAGAAAAGCATACTTTATATTTTCGCCAGTATTTCTGTTTTAAACGATTGTTTAAGAATTTTTCTCTACTTTTAATTCATAAATCAAGGAGGTATTAATGAAAAAATGGCATTTTTGCTTCATTTCTTGTATTTTTAACAGTCGAATTCTTAAAATAATTTGTATTTCAAGTTCCTATCTCTTTTTATCACATGTGAACATTTTTTTCAGTTTGTTTGAAGCCTCAAAATGCGTTGGCAGAAAAAAAAAGTCATGGGTCGTAAAAAATTGTTTCCCGAAAAAGCACTTCATTTTAAAGTATTCTCTAATTTCCTGATTTAATTTCACTTATTCCATTTAATTAATCCAAGAGAAGGGTTGTAAAAATGCTTATACAGGGTGTCCCAAAAAGATTGAAACGCGCTTTAATTCTTTAACCGTTAGAGATAAGTAAGTGATGTAATTTGAAAAAATGTTCAAAATAAGATAGGAGAGAAGATTACATTAAGAAAAAAAATCCACCTATGAATTTTAAAAAGTTACACTTTGTAAATTTTTATACAACCCCTCTATGCAAATTTGGTCAATTAGAAAGTTTTTCCTTTCCATCCCAGAAGACCATTAAAAAAAACTGCATAACTGTATCTTTAAAACTTTTTGAAAAATAACACAGAAAAAAAATTGACTTATGTCACTTTTCCATATCACTTGAAAGACTTTTTCGTCGGTGAAAATAGGGACCATATCCAAATTGATAATAGAAATTCTTTGATCAAAAAAAGATAATAAGTGTAAAAGAAATCCAAAATGACATTTAAATAAAGTCCTTATTGATGGAGTTAGACAGTTTTGACAACATAAGATTGCAATAAGTGTAATATAAAAAAATAATAATAAATAAATAAAACGGAAATACATTTAAAAACATACGAATCATAAAGCATTCTCAAAATGTTTTCCATCAACACCAATACATAATTGGGCTCTTCTAATAATGCTCCTGTAAATATTTTGGAGTTCTCCCCATGTAATATTATTGCATGCATTAATTATCTTTTGTTTAAGGTCATTTACATTCAGGGGGCGAGTATTATAACCTAGCGTTCGAAGCCGACCCCAAAAATAAAAATCGAGTGGAGTTAGATCAGGAGGTCTGGGGGTCCATTCTGTGGGTCCATTCAGACCAATCCACTGTTTATTAAAGTTTTGTTGAGCCAATTTGTTACATTTATAGCCTTGTGTGCAGGCGCTCCGTTTTGTTGAAAATACATTTTTTTTTTTACTAATGACAATGATGTCGTCTCAAAGTATCTGTTACTATGCCATTTAAAATAAGTTGCAAATATTTTATAGCTGTAAGTGTTCCTTCATAAAACACTGAACCAATCAGTTTTCCGTTCCAAATTCCGCACCATACGGACACAGAAAACTTTCTCTGGTGATGTATTTCTTGCACAAAAAATGGTTTTTTATCATTCCAATAATGATCGTTGTGTGCATTTATGTGTCCATTTTCCGTAAACAAACATTCATCAGTCCACATAATGTTCTTGACAAAGTTTGAATCTGTGTCCTGTTGGATTAATAACCAATTGGAGAATGCTACACGTCGGTTAAAATCAGAGGGATGGAGTGCTTGAAGTCCATGAATACAAAATGGATGCCTATTGTGTTTTTCAAGTATTGTATGGATTGACGTCCTAGGTAATCCTGTAATTGCACTTGCTTTTCGAATGCTTGATCGTGGGTTGGAAGAAAAATGTGCAATAATATCAATTTCTCGGTCTTCATTGAATAAGATATTGCCAGGTCTTGGATTAAATGAACCGGTAGTTCTCAATCTTCTCATCAACCGATAAACAAATGTACGTGGAATTTCATGCAAATAGGGATATCGCCGTCCAAATTCCCGAGCAGTTTCTGCATTATTTCTATTGCAAATAGAATAAATCATTGCTAGTTCAAATAGTTCGTCATTTGTTAAAAGTACCATAATGCAAAATTAGTTATAGTATTTTTACTTCGACAATATGAAACTCAACATCGCTGAATGATTCCAAAACTTTATTTTGATATGCACGAAGAAATCTTGGTTGGGTTGTACAGGAAAGAAATAATATTGGAACTAAATAAGTAAATTGAAAAATAATCGTCTGCATTTCTTTATGTAACTTAAAAAAATAAAAACTTTAATATACACGTATTAGAAGCGGCTGAATTCCAGTTAAATGAAAGGCAAAAATTGTCTGGCAGTTAATTTGTTAGAATGACAGTTTGACAAAATTGTGATGAATTTGAAAACAATTAAAATTCTACCAGACTAATTAAACCGTATTTTTCTTTTTTATAAATTTTGCTATAAAAATCTGTCGAATGGTTTTTATTGATTTTCAACGAAATCTTATAAAATTTCGAAAGTAAATTTAGAATACATGGCATAAAATTACTTGCCCCTGATACGATTAAAACAAAAGACAATTCTGTAACTGTATCGTGAATCTACCGTAAATACGCAAAAATGTGTTTTGTAAATAATATAAAAAATTTATGTGTTTAAATTTTATTGCAAATTTACATTTGAATTTTGGTATATGGTCACTAAAAACAGCGTTCAATTTTCAATTACGCATAACTCACTCAATTTAAAAGATACAGTTATGCAGTTTTTTTTAATGGTCTTCTGGGATGGAAAGGAAAAACTTTCTAATTGACCAAATTTGCATAGAGGGGTTGTATAAAAATTTAAAAAGTGTAACTTTTTAAAATTTATAGGTGGATTTTTTTTCTTAATGTAATCTTCTTTCCTATCTTATTTTGAACATTTTTTCAAATTACATCACCTACTTATCTCTAACGGTTAAAGAATTAAAGCGCGTTTCAATCTTTTTGGGACACCCTGTATATGCACTTTAACACGCTATTCGTGAAGGGGTAGATGTCCAGCAAAAACGATTCGAAAGATCCCTGTTTTTCCTTCATCAGAATCAATATGTGCGAGAAATTCCTAGTACATAAGACTATAAAAAATTATTTCCCCTATAAATAGCTCATGTTGTATAAGACCAGGAATAATTTATTTCGCTTCCTTTTACCTTCTGCTTTTGTGCCAAACTGCGAGACGATGTGCCTTGTTTCAAAAACATGTTTTTAAACAATAATTGAATCAACGGTTACAGACTTTATTCAAAAGAATTACTATAGTTCACAATTTTTGAGGAAATGTAGTATATTTGCAATACTTTGAAAAAGTTTTTAACTAAATAATATCATTACGTCTTCCAGAAATTTATTAATAGATATCACTGATTAAATAATTTCCTAAAACCTAATTAGGCTTAGGGAAAATTTCTGTTATAATATGCTGAGAAGGAAGAAAAATGTATCAGTCAATTATACATTTTTCTTTTTCTGAAAGATTCTTGATATTTTGACAGTATCATGTTATATCATATTATCATTTTCTAGAACTTAAAAACTTATGCGAAGTCTTAAGTTGTTCGTGTCGTGCGACTTGTTCTTTCGGCAAATTAGATTAGATGTATATATAATATATACATTCCTTTATTCTTGTAAGTTAAGTTTTTAAAAATGGAGATTGAGTTTCAATTCTGAGCTGCAAACTTCTAATCCATTTAGCTGTGTTAATTAAATTACAAGTTACTTTTTACTAGCAAAACCCTTAACTACGAAGCCGCTGAGCTTATTAATTTACCATTGATTATTAAATTAGATAAAACAAACCAATAGCTTGATTGAATTGAAAAGGGGTATTTAAAAGCAGGTACTAATTTCAGTGAAGACTGATAAGGTATAGGAACAATAAATATGAACATACTGTTCAATTATTCGATTATCTGCGATTATTGGATGGAAATATACATATATGATTACAAATTAAAATGTTTTATATTTAATGAATGATTGGCGAGATTAACTCAAAAAGAAAAGAAAGAAAGAAAATCTACAATAGCAAATTTCAAGTTATGAGAGAATATTATTTTTTAAGTCACTATTTGTCTTAATTAATTTAAGTCCTTAACCAGTTTATACCGATTCGAAACAACCATTAGACTTCTGTATCGCTTTCTATTCCTATCTTTATCTCTGTTTATACACTGATGGAAAAAAAAACCAACACCAAGAAAAAATTATTGTACAGCAATGAAACTTTAGGAATACATTTGTCTAGGTAACATATTTAATTGATTAAAGTTTCAAGATCACAGGTAGAGCCATTGGCGAGAAGAGCCATTTCAAATGTGAAATGTTGGTACATTAGTAACCGGTGTAACCGCCAGAATTTTGAATGCAAGCATTCAAACCTGCATGCATTATGTCGTACAGGTGTCGGATATCAATTTATGGGATGGAGTTCCATGCCTGTTGCACTTGGGTGGTCAATGCAGGGACGGTTAATGCTGGTTGTGGATGACGCTGGAGTTGTCGTCCAATGATGTCCCATACTTGCTCGATTGGAGAAAGATCTGGTGATCTATCAGGCCAAGGCAACATGTCGACACTCTGTAGAGCAAGTTGAGTTACAACAGCGGTATGAGGGGGAGCGTTATCCTGTTGGAAAACACCCCCTTGAATACTGTTCATGAATGGCAGCACAACAGGTTGCATCTTTAGACTGACGTACAAATTTGCAGTCAGAGTGCGTGGGACAAAAACGAGAGTGCTCATGCTGTCTTATGAAATTGTTCCCCAAACCATAACTCCAGGAGTAGGCCCTGTGTGTCTAGGCGGAAGACAGGTCACTAGCAGGCGTTCACCTGGCCTCCTTCTAACCAACAAACGGCTATCACTGCGACCAAGGCAGAACCGGCTTTCATCAGAAAACACAACAGCTCTCTACTCCGTCCTCCAATGAGCTCTAGCTTGACACCACTCACGTCGCAAACGGCAGTGGTTTGGAGTCAGTGGAATGCACTGTACAGGGCGTCTGACTCGGAGCTGTCCTTGAAGTACCGATTTGTAACAGTTCGTTGTGTCACTGTGGTGCCAACTGCAGCTCGAATTTCAGCTGCAGACGCAGTACGATTAGCCACAGCCATACGCCGAATACTACGGTCTTCCCTCTCAGTAGTACCACCTGGCCGCCCGGAACCTGGTCTTCTTGAGGCAGTACCTTCCCTTGACCACTGCCGCCTATACTCATGCACAGTGGATACATTCCTGCCAAGTCTTTCAGCAATATCTCGGAAAGAAAACCCACCTTCTCGTAGCCCTACAACACGACCTCGGTCAAACTCAGTGAGCTGTTGATAATGCTTCTTCGTCTTCTCAGAGGCATCCTTGACTAACATTAACCCATTACGTCAAATCTCAACTGTAAATAACGATCACGAACCTTACAGCGCTTATTTAAAGCAAACCTCATTTGCATGTTCATAGTGTCGCTACTAGCGCCACACTTACGCGCGTAGCTCGAAATTTGAATCGACATCATCTGTCATTTGTATAAACACGCCTACCAAATTTCGTTTATCTAGCACAGCTCATTCCTAGTGTTGGGATTTTTTTCCATCAGTGTATTTTCTATATATATGTTATTTTTCTAGCTGGCAAACAAAGTTTTGAAGCTTGGCCAATTTTGAGTTGAAAAAAAGCCCCATTCTATTTTTAAATGTCGACACGTGCGTAATTTGATTGTCTGGTCATTGTTTCAAACCGGCTTATACTGGTTAATGACAAATTAATTGGAACAATTCGTAAGAATTCAGTGAATAAATAATTTGGAAATCAAGTTTAACTTTAATTGACAATATGTCGTTAAATGGACAACCTTTTACATTATTTTCTAATAACCCTAATAGCAAAAAATGTGGCGATTTATTTCGCCTCAAACATGATAAATGGTCAATTTGTTGCAATATGGTAATAAAATCAAATTTAGCAGGTCAAAAGTAATTGAAATCTTCTATCACAAATTTCAAATTAACATTGAGAACATAATTATTTTTAAGTCTTTATTTGTCTTAATTTAGTCATTCAAAATCTTTACTTCAGTTTAAACCAATTTCATACAATCATATTACTATCAGCATTGATGTATGCATCGATATTTAGAAAAACGATGGGCTTTTTTTTCTTCTTTTCCCATTTCAAAATCAGTCAAGCCCCAAAACTTTTTCTCAAAGACGGAAGAAGCATTTTTTGAAAAAAAATCCGGTTAAATCTGATTCGGCATTATCACTAGACTATTGTTTTGTGCAATCGTCACTTTTTAGAAAAGCGATGGTTTTTCCTCCATTTCAAAGTCATTCGAGCTCCAAAATTCTCTTTGTTAATAAAAAAATTTAAAATTAAAAAAATAATAATAAGACTTTTTATACTTCCCATCGCTTTTTCTTGTTGATTCCAGTTTTCTTTGCGTTTCTTCTGGTGATAACTTCTTATAACGCTTCTCTTTATGATCTAAACTGGAGAATCGGTTATATGGCTGACATTCGAGCCAAGTTGCAACATTTCGTTGGCGATTTGCTATCGTATGTGACAATCTTCTTTATCATTTTACATTAATCCGAAAATCGAAAAATGAATGCCAAAAAAGTGACAAATCATCAGTTTTCAATAACTACCTTTTGAGTCTTTAAAAATCCCAAACCATAATGTAACATGTTCTCGTACAATAATAGTAAAGCAATATTTCATGTCAAACAGCAAACAAAAAAGTCGATACGAATTTGATAGTGAAAGTTAGTTAAGGAATAACTGAATTGCCAAAATTCCTGACGATTTACTGTACTTCATATTCTATTAAATAAACATAAAGCTATCTAACAGAAATCGCGGAGAGTTGTTGACTCGATGTAAAGAATCACTCTTTGCACTATGCAATAACTAATCAGAAAGAAAATATTTGACTTGCACTCCAAGATAGAGATGAAAATATCTTGAGCCTTCTTTGGACACTTAGCCGAGATAAAATACGCACTAGAAAGAAGTTATAATTGTAGAAAGTCTCTTCTTTCACTTTATTTAAGTTATTTCTGGGAACAGGGCTTAAAAATATTTTATTTAATTGAGTTATTTCTCTATAAATTCATAATATAACAATTAAAAATGTTATTTGCTGAAGTTTTCAACTAAATTCAATAGACCTTAGTTTCTTTTACTAGATAAATTTATTATTTTGGAAGAATTATCAGAATAACATTGATAAAATACATCTTGATTTTGATAATGAGATATTCAAATGGTAGAATGGCAAAGATATATCCAAAGTTTCTTGCCAAAATTAATTCTGAATTTTTTCGAAGCACATTTCATTTCAAATAAGATATAAATTATAATAAGTTAGAGCTAAGGCAGAGGCATACGGGGCAGTTGCCTTTAGATCTCACATCGGGGGGGGGGGGAATCGATTAGAATATTTATTTTGTTTCCTTCTTTAATGAACTTTTCTTAAACAAAATACCAGTACAATGAAAATTCCATCAGTATCATCAAAATCTGTGTTTCATAAATCAATGGCTTTCTAAGGTGAAATTCAGCTAAATTTTCCCAATTACAATGAAAATTTTATAGTTAGTTTTCTTGTTAGGGAGCACTAAAGAAAGTTTCGTCTCATTACCCAATTAGGATATGTCGAGCCCAGAGACAGGTGTCTGAGCATACCAATAGTTTTGTTACCAATCTAATAATTTGATACTAGGCCACTTCATGATGAAGAAAACTTTATGAAAAAGAAAAAATGATCTAAAATGTGAAACAGCGATATTAATATGATAATGCTTTTCATATTTTTGAAATTTCTTACGAGGAAAATGAATGGAACAAAATCTAAATGTTCATCATTCTTTAAATGAATATCATATTTTTAGTCATATAGCTGCTATGTGTACAACTCAAAGAATAGGGTTTTTCTCAGATTTAACTTTGGTATATTGTTTTATGGAAATGTAAAAAAATATCAAAATCCGTGAGTATGTCACTGTACGGTAAACCGTTCCAACAGGCTCAATAACTAATAAGGGCACTTTATTCCAAGCAAACACAGAAAAACAGTCACAGCTGTAACATATAAAGACCAGTATTTGCAAAAACAATTGTACCCAAGCAACAAAATGGTCTTAAATACTTGTAACAGTTGAACGCGCTGAGAGAGAGAGCTTCTAGGAGAGAAACTTCACTTACCAAATAATGCCTCTGGAACGTCTGTTACCTTCTACTGACTCAAACTCAGTCTCAACTACCGACTCGCAATTTGACTAACTACAGCAATATTTATGAGAGTTTTACAGCTTTCATGATAAGACTAAGAAACTAATAGAATAATCGCCGTAATTCGAATCCTAATTGAAATATTTTTATCGGCTTTATCGTCGATTCTCCGTTGTCATTCATCAAATAGTTATCAACTTTGTCGCCAAGGTTGGAACATTTGAGTCTGCGTCCTTTAAGCATTCATCAGAACAATTTGTAAAACTCTTTTCATAACTGCGGGATGAATCAGAATTACAAATTGTAGCAATATAGATTCCATAATACGCATGAAAATACTCGATAGATTTTATACATCTTAATTTTACTAGTATTCTAGAACTAAATTGATATAAAAATCATTTGTTTAAATTTTGAAACGGTGTAAAATCGGTCTAGCGTAATCATATTTTTGGGAGTTCTAAGTCTTGGTGTCCTAGGTTAAATATTACAGAGCACAGGCACTCGCATAAAGAAACAAATACATTTTTTATCAGTAGTAAATTAGTGTCTGTAACTTCATTCCAAGATTGGAAAAATTCTCTTTTCTTTTTCAAGTAAAAAATATTTAAATGGTAATTATTATTGTTTCAAAAACAAAATAAATGCTTTCTTTCCATGCTATTCCAAACAAATTATTATTAGAAACTCATTTCGAGAAACTATGTAAACGGTAATTCACATCCAGTAAATTCTTTCATTATGTTGCAATAATAACTGTCATTACTAAAACAGAAACACGATTTTTTCCCCTTTCATTGGAAACAGTTTGGAAACTAAATGATTATTTTTTTTTTCAATTTAATCTATCTCAAGATAATTCTTTCTCTCCAGAAACAATAAGAACTTTCTCAATATTTGCACGTGTTTTTCAGTGTTGTTAATCACTTGTTAAAGACGTTAAATTGCTTTTCTTAAATGAAAAATGCAATAAAACATTTCTTACTTAAGGAAGGTTTTTGTCTATGTAAACAGGCTGAAAAAAATATTAGTTTATTTCTGAATTATATGATATCGTGGGGTAAAGGTATTTCGGGCTCTAATAAAGACCATATTGAATAATTATAAATTTAAAACTTCCTGGTGCTCGAGACTTCTGCAGGGAGTTAAATAATTAAAACCAAAAATTAGAATATATATAATTTTTAAATTTTCAGTCAAAAATCTTTATAAAGATTTTTGACCTTAATGATAAAATAATAATCAGATTATATTTCTCGGAAACATTTCATTTCAATTTAAGTATGCACATATATCTTTTTTTTCATTGTCAGTTGTTTTTTACTCTATTTTCTCCAAATTTATGCACAAAATTACTGTAAAGAAATAACAATGAGCTAAGATTTCTGATTTTTACGTTTAAAAATTTCATAAAAACAAAATATTAATGTAACAGATTAAAAGAAGTTATTTAAGATATTCTTTCTTACTTTTTTTTCTTGTTTGGAAAATTGGAATTTTTCTCTCATATTTCCATTAATTCCTGATAAATTTGTGTCAATTTTTACCTGGGTTTTGTCAACGGCCATGTGCCCTGTGAGTGTTTCTTCCAAAGCTAAAATTAATCAATTAGTTTAATCACTTTATTCAAGTGGCCCCACTTGATTGTGAATATACGAAACATGAATTTCGTATTATGATTATGAATTATAAATTAAAGACTTTAAAAGAAGAATATAGTTGAAAGTAAAATGGTTCTGCTTTTCAGAGCACTAATACAACTAATACTATTAAATTACTAATTTTACTAAAATTATTTTAGACCTAAACACACTTTCTTGTTTCAAAGAATTAAATATATAGTGCAATAAAAATTAATAATACAATACATTATAAATAAATAATAAATATGTATTTAAATTTTAGATAAACAATTTTTTCCCTTTTTTAATCCATTAACGACCGTTTTGATAAACTTGACAGGATAAATCATACATGTTCATGTTAACAGTATAATTCTATTGAAATTATGTTTTGTTTGGAAAATTTTGTTATTTTCGAAAAAGTTATTGTTATAAAATGATGAATATAGTCACTTCAATAGAAAGCAAAAGACTTACTTAACAGATCGTTACTATAATCTGTAAATTACATATTAGTTTACAATATTTTATTATAATTTAAAATCAGTCCAAAAACACAATGCTTCGATTATAGTAATTCTGTTACATTCACCTTATAACTGTTTCAAACTTGTTCGCTTATTATAAAAAAATTAAGCTAAGAATACACACTTTCTACCATATATATATATATACAGAATAAAACTGAATTTCCAGGCTTCCAAACATAATTTTTAAGCCCAGAGGTGTATGTAAAATTGATTAAATTTTGATTAATTAAATTTTGATTTTGGCAGCTAATAAATTTTAATTTAAAAGTGTGAAAAAATTTCATTGTTTTCCTTTAAGAAACACAAGAAAATGTATTAAATTTCAACAGTATTCCTTTCGTTATCCAGTAATTCAGAATAAGCATTTTTTTCAAAAATCAGTTATATTAAGAACAATTGATTTAGTTTTCATTTATTGCCATAAATTGTTTCCAAATAAAGTCTAATATGAAATAACATTTATTATAAATTGCAATCTTAAAATATTTAAATTTCTATTAATTTTTTTAATGAAATTGGCAACAACTTTTTGAGAAGCCATTCTCAGTTTGATATACTCTTTTTAAATAAACCAAGGCAAATATTAGAGGTATGATTTTAATTTACGGATTTTTTCAAGGTCTAGCTTTCAGATAGATAGCTTTTTAGTCCTCCTATTCGAAAACTAAGCAATGAAATTCAACTAATGATATCAAAACCTTATGAGCATTATGTTTCTTCTATTTCAACATGAAAATACTGATTTCGATTCTTAATGAGAAATTCCAACAATGGCATTGGTACAAATGAATCGGACGTTGTTGCTATAACTGCAATATTACATGAAAAAATAAACTTTACTAAATAATAATTCTCAGTATAATGTAGCAAAATTACTTAGAGAAAATGTCCAAAGTATTTAAATGGAATATTCTAAAATAACCAACATATTTCCCAATTATTGCTCTTAGCGATTACCATCCATTTCGATCGAATCTTTACAGCTTCTTGGATTAGTGTTTTATGAGAACACTAAAACATTGGTCAAATTATGGATGAACATAAAACGTTGTTTGAATTTTTAACCACGTTTTTTAGATATTGCCAGAAATATTAGCGAAAATAATGGCTATCAATGGACAAATATTTATAATCATAAATTCGCTAACAGTTTTTCACAGTAAAATCATATTATTAAAAAAAAAATCTCTTAAAATTAACTCATTTCTCTAATAAAAATATTATCGAATATTTTTCTCTTATTTCTAATTTTGTAACATCTAATAATTGAAAAAAAATCTAATTATAAGTTGCAAAGTTCTTGAAATATTTAAATTATTTCATAGAAATTGACTTTTATTAAGATAAGAACATGGACTTATTTTCAAATTTTTTAAATAATAAAATAGGAGGAAGCAAAAGTAATCAGCTTCATTTGCAATCTTCAAAAATTCTGTAATTATTTAAAAGTTGAAAGGAAATCAAATATTTTCGAACCAATCATATTGCGTTCATATATATGTCTGTATTTCTTAATTTAACTGGGAAACGAAAAAAAAAAACCGAAATATTTTTATCGATGAAGGAACATAATGAAAAAATATGGAGAAGATGTGAAATTGATTCTTTTTCTTTGTGAAATTGAATTCGAAATTTGTAAAAAAAAATATATTTGATATAACCAGATGGTATCTTTTTCTAAAGAATTTCATTCCAGTAATTTAACTGAAAATTTTCATTAAACTTATCTTGAATTAATACAGATGGGAGTTATTTGAATAAAGACGAATTTTAATTTACATTTTTAGATTTTTTTTAAACATTCAGAATCAAAGAAGAAAATTTACAGAAAGCCATTCCCTGCGTTTCTTCGAATCCGGAACAATATATTTATTCTCGATTCTAATTTCCATACTTTTTTTTTCTTTTGACACATATTTTCAGCGCATTACGTCATCGGAATGAGGTAGTTAAGATAATTCCGTAGTTTTTAAATATTATTCAAGTAAATGCATGAAATAAATGAAAAACTTATATGTATACGGCAATATTGCTAAATTAACCTAAAAAAACAATTCTTTTAAATTATGCTATAGATAAAAAACATATCTAATAAATATTTTTTTAAAAGTCATTAACAAATAATTAATGAGTAAGTTATTTCAAATTTATATTGAAAATAAATGTTTATCTATCTTTTTCGATACATGATTTGTTGGAATGTTGGCTTTTTATATCAGAGATGCTAAATCATTTTAAACCTCAGCATTTCGATGTCTCTTCTCGGGGACCATTCTATACACTGCATCATTTTGTTGTTTTATTTAATTATTTTCTTAAATTTTGACTGGTAAAGAAACATAAGAGTGGTAAAAATATGCAGATTAATTTTCCAGAAAAATTTAACTTAAAAGAATTTATATATATTAATATTTCGGACAAATGCACAAGTCCGCTTATTTGGCAGATATTTATGCATCGAATTACTTTTCGGAGCGCTAAGGGTTAGATATGTTCTAAATATCTGATCGAAAAGAAAAGAGAAAGTAAAAATTTAATAAAATAATTAAAACTCAATTAAGAAATGGTACAATCTGTTACTAAGAGAAACAAGTATAGGGCTTAAAATATAAAGAAAGAATTTATATTTTAAAATAAGATTTTTCTTGTGATAATTTTTTCAAATTAAGAAAGTAAAAAAATAGAAAATAAAAATCAAGTAAAATTCTGAAAAAAGGAGAAGAGTGAAACTGTCATTGATGTTATAATCCCGATTTCTCAAGGAATAAATTCCACTGCTTTTGCTTACATATCATATGCAGTTTTGGACAAAATCTGTTTTACAAAGTTATAAAGACTTTATATTTATTCATCGGTGAATATTTTCTATTTACTAATTTTTAATGTTTTAAAAATAAATAAAAACAACTGACGCCCTCCTAGCAGAGGTTTAGCGAGTCTTTGCCGTGATGTGAGCGTCCCGGGTTCGAGTCGAAATTTTGGACGTGATTATTCTTCATCTGTGTTCCATTTGTGAAATGTGTTAATCGACCACCCTGAAAAAAGGGGTTGGGCAAGCGAATGTGAGGCGTGAGTAGCTAATACATACTTTTGGCCCTTGATAGCGCTACTAAAAGCAATAGATGCTCTCTCGGCTTAAAATCGCTGACTTCATCAGCTAGCTTGTCTATGACAAGTGCCTTAAGAAACAACAACATAAAAACAACTATTAAATAAAAATTAAAAAACAGTAATTAATTTTTTAACTTTTAAATGGCAATAAATTCATTTTTTAAATTGTATATTTACCTGAGAAATATGAAAAATTATTTTGCCATAAATTAAAAACAGTTTTGGAAGTTATCATAAAGAAAAAAATATCTAATGCAATCATACATGAGTTTGAAAACATAATCTTAAATATAGGTTTAAAAAAATAATGTAAAGTTAGGAAATTTGTAAATAACCTTATAAAACATAACTTTAGTAATGGTTATTTAAAATGGTCAATGATACAAAATGGCTACTTTTGTGGAAGCCATAACACCAATATTGCCTATTTAACTATAGTTGTTCTATAACTAACACTAAATCTATCCCTTCTTTGAAATAAATGCTTTTATTTCTTTAGGATTACTTGACGAGCTTCGAATACTTAATGCTCCATTAATTCCCTAAATAATGATGAAAAGGTTTTAAATTGCGTAAAATAAATAATTAGCGAGCTGTTTCTAACTAGTGTGCACAGTAAAATAAATTCTAACTTCATTAACTATTAAAAGTGCTTTAAGCGCTAAGTACGAAACTATTTACTATAGCCTATAAACATGCAGACATTTTGTAATAATCCATTCAAGCCAGATCATGGCTGATGCAAACTTGGTTGATGGAATCTTAAAACATTCCAAGCAAAAAAAGAATGAATATATAATATACATAAAAGAATGGCATTTTGTGGAATATTAGTGCTATTATTTTCATTTTTCATTCAGTGCATATTTGGCAATCGTGTAATATTTTTATATTCACAGTAATTTTTTTTCCAGAGAGAGTGAAAAATTGTGACTTTTACAAATCTGTACATTTATATTTAGCTTTTGACTTTCGAAAATAGTTAGTAACGTCTTAAACTTAAATTACTGCAGACTTTTTTCTTTGAGATGGGGTCTTTCATGAATGTAAACATAGTTTTGCGATCATTTTCTTTTGTTTTGTCCTAGAATTCCGAAATTCTACATGTGTGTTCTCATTGACAAATCAGTATAACAATATTTTAAAAATACGATTATTAACATATGCTTAATATTAATTGATTTTGATTAGTTGCAAAAAAAATTTATATTGTATTGAATTTAAGAGCTATTAATTATGAAATTAATCTGAAGATTAAAATTAAGATGTTAAAAAATTGGTTAAGCTGGATTGTTTAGTTTAATAAAATGTAATTCCTTTTTATTTTCAATCTTTAATAAAAAAAAGTCTTAAAAATAAAGATCTAAATTAATTTTGATAACAAAGTTAAAACTGAACGAATATCAGAGGAAGTGATGCAATTAATCATTTAGCAAAAATTAAAATACTGTATTAATAAACATACATTTTCATTTGAAAATATTGTTACGGATTTCCTGTACTAATCCGTCGAGTTCGTTTCACCTCGTATAGTGGTTATGTATGGTGTGGGAAGATGATGATGACACACAGACAATGATCAGCCCTTTAGTAGGAGACACAACACAGACGTTTATTTACAGGACGAAGCCAGGGCAGTACACAGACAACAAATATTTATAACACTACTATGTACAGGAGATAACTATTTACAGCCACGACGAACACACAGGACAGCACACTGCAGATAGTAGTCCACAGGCAGAAATTCTGCAGTGGCAACGTCCACAGCTCACAAAGCAGCCAGACAGGATTTAGCAGGAGAGAGAATCTTTAAAAGATTCTCTTTACACTACGCAGGTCTCTTCGGAACAGGCTGAAATTATTTCCCTGTCCCTTCTTGCCTTTGTTGCCGACTCACTACTTCGATATCGGGACTACTCCTCAGTTCGGGACAGATCCGTTCCCGACGACGACACAATGAGCTACGACACAGGCTTCGTCAGAATATGCCGTACAGCAATCATCCGTTCAGGACTCCTCAGTTCAAGACCTCTCTCTCCAGGTCTTCTCGATTAATTCCGCCGCGTTACTTGTCTTCTTCGTTGAACACCGCACCGTTCAATTTCGGCTTCTCTCTTGGTTCTTCTTCAGGTCTTCTGCTTTCCTTTTTCCGCTGCTCCACCTGTCTCGCACCGCATCCGCCTGCCTTATATAGAGATGGAAGGCAGGGCTAAACATCTTCTGGGCCAATCAGGAGCATTCTAGATGTATCTTGGCTCTTAGTGGACGGATCGAGAAAATTCTCGATGTTTCGGGTACTTTCCATTTTGTTGCCAATGTCGCCCAATTCGTCACCAACTGATAGCCAAGTTTGTCGCCATGCCTTGGGACCTCTGACGTCATACCCATTCTCTATCAATACATATTACTGTAAATCTCTCTTCCTTACAATAGCAGTATTAGCTCGGGAAAGCAATACCACAGGTTGGTAACAATATTTTAAAGAATGCTTCCTGTGTTGATTTGAGTTTAAAGCTTACAAGATAACGAATTTTAATACTTGAGTACAATACCAGTTCGTTACCTCGCACGGCAGTTGGCTTTTTTCTTCTTAAATCGTGATTTTTGGTAAAAACATTGTTACGAACATATAATTTTGTTTTCCCGCAAAATTAATGTCATCATAAGAAAGAATGATTTACATAATTTATTTTGGATGCTGTCGGATGACTCATTAGTGATCCAAAAGCTTTGCGACAATTTGGTGGTGAGTTTGGCGATAAAATGAAAAATATCCGAAACTTCAAGAATTTTCCCGACCCGCCCATTTGGAACTGAGAAACGTCCAGATATGCTCTGACTGGTCCAGATGCTTCTGGCCCTGCCTCCCTGGAACTATAAAAGGCCGGCAATGTCAAGCTGCCAGCAGTGGAGTTATGTAGAGTCGTCCTGTATTGAGAGGGTGAGAATAGTTGTCGTTAGTTGCAGAGGGAATACAAAAACAACGACTAAGTGCTGAACTACTGCGTGCCATATTCTGGCGTCATCGTTTTTTGTGCCATTTCCCGTTGTGAAAAATAGTGAATCGTATTTCAACCACGTTGGAGAGACTGTAGAGCAAGGCTCCGATGATCTCCTCTCCTGATGAATCCTGTCTGGGAGCTTTGTGTGCTGTGAGCATTGTCACTACCGAATTTCTGTTTGTGGTCTACTGTATCTGCTACAGTATTGCTATGCTGTCTTGTGTGTTCATCTCTACAGTATATAGTTGTCATATTTGTAAATATTTGTCGTCTTTGTGCTATCCTGTCTTCCTGTGCATAAAACGTCGCCGTTGTGTTTTTTCATTGTAGTTTATTTTCTACACCATACACCCCACTACAAGTAAACGATCCCACGGATAGAAAGCCAGTAGCAATATTTGATATGAATCATACTGATTACACACGAAAATTTTAATCTATCAGTGCCATCTCACAAAATTTTGCGAGTACCAGTAAATACGACTACCACAAAAATTTACGAGATGGCGCTGTTTGACATTGCCAGCAAGAGCACAGATAGAGAAACATCTCCAATAGCTAGTTATAAAAAATGTGTGTTTGTGTTTCGAAAAATCCTTATGGTGACATCTTAAAAAGCCAGTAACTGCCACTAAACATCGGTGACCCCTTTAGTATAGTATATAAGTTACGCGGCTGCAAATCGGAAGATCGCGGGTTCGAAATTTAGCAAAATTCCTCCAATACTTACACCTTTTTCAGGGTAGGTATCAATATATGCAATTTAAAAGCAAATATATTATATATAATTACATAAGTAAAACCAAATAAACCAAAAAAACGAAATTCAAGCTGAGGACCCGTAGCAGCACAAACGTCACTCGTGTTGTTCTGACCTCTATATTGCACTACACACACATCGAACCCCACATATAATCATTCTAATAGTTTTTATAAAAATATAGTTATTCCAATAGTTCGTATTTTTATGCAAAATCTTTTTTTTTCAGGAAAGACACTATATAGATTAACTTAAAATTCAAAACTCTATTCAAATATAAAATTTGATCCAATTCGTTTACGCTGAATTCGACACCATACACACACACACAGACACAGACACACACACACACACATATAAATATATATATATATATATATATATATATATATATATATATATTCTATATGCTTAATTAATTACTTAATATTTAGTCAATTCATCACATATTAATTTCATTCCAAAATATTCTCTTTTTTTCCCGATCCTGTTTCACTTTTTCTATTTGATTAATTTCCATTTAATTTTGTAAAAATGCTTTGGTCTTCGGCTCCAACTCTCCAAGCGAACTGATAAAAAATTGCTTAAACAATTACATCTAACAGATCCCTATTCAACATGCATAAAGAAATTTCTGTCAGAATCTCTTAGTATATAAGCACTGGGGAAAAGATTCTTTCGCTGTTTCCTCTTTTTTAACGCTGATCTGCTATTGCATATGGCTGTGAACGAACTTGTCTTGTCCTTACCTCTAGTACATAAATTATGCCTCCCGGAATGAAATGAAACAGTTAAAAATTCAAAGTGTTCACCTTGCTTCAGTTATTCTGCTTATATATAAATACATGAATTAATCTTGTTTATAATTATGCTTA